>VDFB02281492.1:671556851-671686367 GCA_007258455.2 Sequoia sempervirens
AGAGGGTAGCTAGTTGTGCCTTCAGGAGGGAATGATTCATCAATGAAATACTATTTGCACACATCTCCCAGAGATTGCCTAAGGGTAGAATGTTGTTGCAGTTTGAAGTACTTTTTGTGCAGTCCCTCAATTGAGGATCTCTTGAATCTAGAAAAGTCTTCAAATAACTTGAAAGAATATTATGCCTACCTGATGATTGAATCAATCGAGTCAAACTCTTTTCTTATATTGGTTGTGACATCTAGCCACTGTAGGCTATACAAATACAAATAATTTCCTTCCCCAAGAAGGTCTTGACCTTTCCTGATTAGTTGATGAAGATTGGAGAAGGAATTTTCACATCAATCTTTTAATTCTTGCAAGAGCTTATTCCTTTCAGCTTCCTTTTCCCTATGGAGTTTTTCATTTCCACAAGTAGAGAAGTCTTTCACAACATTGATGTGTGTTTTGAATTTATCTATATTGCTTATGGACTGATCTATATTACATTCTAGAATAATACTTTAAAGAGCAATAATAGTCTCTTCAATCAAATCATCCTTTTCTTCTAACTCCTTAAACATATTAAGTTTGGATGAGGCCTGAATGGATTCACCGATTTGAAATTGCTAAAAGGGATTAATCTTCTAAAAGTCAAGAGTTAACTTGGAAGAGGTGATGGGCTGGATCATAAGTGGTGAAGCAAGTAAGTTCTTCAAAGTGTCATCAAAATAGGTACCGGTGTAGTTGTCAACAATTTCTTCTCTTTTCTCAACTATCCCTACTACCAATTCTTCCCTTTGTGTTTTCTTCCTACTTTATGGTATTAAATTCCTTTGTATTTATCTCTTCTTGTTTCCTTTTCAATTCTATCTTCTTCTCTTTCAACTTATTTTTCTTGTTCTAGAGAATGAGTGTGTTCAATTTATGGAGGATTCATATCAAAATTTTATACTTCTCCATCAGTGTATTCTAGTATAAGGTTTGTAACATTTTAATTATCCAATTCCTCATGAGAGTATGTGGGGGCAGTAGATGATGGAGTAGATCCATCACTAGTCAATATCCCAATATTTCTTGCCATGTTTGTAAGCTTGAAAATGATTTTTTCTTCAATTTCTCTACAACTCCTTTGTTCTCCATAAGGGTATGTTCCCTTTTCTTTTTTCTCAACCTTGACCCATTGAGTTCCTTAAAAATTTCTAAGTCTTCCTCTTTTACAAGTTTAGAAACAATGGAAATAGCTTCATTAACAATGTCCTTATCTAGTTTCCTAGCATTTGCTCGGATTGTATTTAGACCAACCCAAAGACTATTAGTAATATCCTCTTTGAAATTATACATGTTTCCATCTTTTTGGATTTCTTCTCCTGGACCTTAATTTGGTACTTGTCTAGGCCTGATTTTGTTTCATATTTTACAATAGTAGGATTAGCCTCAGTGGCTTTCACTTCTTTCACCTTCTTGCTTGAAGTGGGTGGAGGAAGACCTTTCTTCCTCTTACTGGATGTATTCTCCATCTATATTGAAGGTTCAATTACTTATTTAGAGGTACCAGATGAGCTACCAGTTTTACTCTGAGTAATTATTTTTAGTGCTAAAAGACCTTCCTTTGTCATACCTCCTTCTTCCTTAATTGCTTTCAGAGTCTTCTATACTTTCTTATTGATTTCCTTTGAGATCTACTCTTTTTGGATTTCTTTGAACTTTTATTTTGTTGTGCCAAACCTCTTCTAAGAGGTGTCTACTGGACTCTCTAACAGAAATTTTGCAAGACATTCTAAATATTTTTCTGATACTTCATACCCCAATTTGGGTATCCACTGAGTTCTTGGTACAACTTCCATTACACATTTGTCAACTGTGACTATGAATGTGATATCATCCTTATATTTGGTGACTATAGATTTGAGAATTCTATCCTGGTTGTGCATCTTATACTGTAATAAAGAGAAAAAGGAAGTAAATGTCATATCTTGTGTAGTAGTATCAATACATCTCCTCATTTTCTTAGCAATTTGGTGAGAAATTGGTTTCTTAGACAACCACACTACTAGACCAAGACCAGGCATTTCATGCATGAAGTAGAATAGTAAACAAAGCAATGTTTCCAAAATAGAATGCAACCTTCTTCTGGTTTCATTTACACTAATTCATATTCTCAAGGAACTGCTCTTTGATGAGCTCACATATGTCATAGTCCACTCCATTTACCACCATATCATATGTAGTGTAGATAGTATTAGCTAAGATGGAGTTATCTCTATTGGTGTAGTAGATTTTATTTCCAATGACCTGGGTAGCATACCTCATAGCTATATTTATAACTGTATGAATCACTAGAGACCTACTATCAAAAAAAGCCCGAGTTAGGTTTTCAACTTCCTTATTTTTGGATGCCTTTGGTATCAGAAGAATGCCAGTGTCATTCAACCCAGTAACAACCTTCATTACTTCTTTGCTGATAAGATGAGCTTCATGTAACCATAGGAAAGTGTCATGGAACCTACTCATAGTCATTCATACCCATTTATCATTAAAACATAAACATGGGAAATCATTTCAGACATGCAACTTCTTTCCAACCAAAACCTTGTATTTAGGTTTGACATTGAAATCATCAGTACTGAGCTCATTTATCCACACATTAATTAATCTATTGTGATTAAATTCTTTGAGCTTCGAGTGTATGTAAGCCCTAACATCCTTTGTAGGAATGAACCTGTGTGGGATTTTTGATAAATATCCAACCATTTAATTTTCAATTGATATATCTAGATACTTCTTGAATTTAGATTTGGGCTGATATGCCATATTGACCAAAGAAGGAGTATCCATAACTGTAACCATAGGGAAATAGAAAAAGTAGAGAAAAATACCTCTTATAGATGTACAAACCCTAGGACACAAGTCGACTTCCTTCTTCTCCTTAGTTCCTTGTGACCTTTTCACTTGAGTCATCAAAAATGACTTGCAAACTTTACTTTTATGTTAATTTTGTAATAAATGCACTATAACTCCTTTCATGATTTCCTATTCATTAGATGGATGTGACTTTACTAGATGTTCACAAATTTCTTGTTCATAGTTTCTATCTACCAGAGACTCATTGACAGAGTAGACCAAATATGCTTGCAATATCTTTTTACTCATGAAGGAGGGAGAGACAATCCTTGAACTTTCTTCCCCCAGGAAATAGCCGGAGAGCGACTAATTACCAAAGCAAATGTATGCATCAGAGCTGGATCTATTATCTTCTTTCTTTCTCTAGATTTTCTTCATTTCAGCCTTAACTTATTCCTTATTGATTTTCTTCATTGGTTTGATTGGCTTGACTACATCAGTTTTGCAGAATCTTGGGATGTGTCCAATTTTGTTGCAATTATAATTCCTATTGGGTTTCTTCTCTTGTATTGACCTACACTGGTTGGCCTTATGTCCATATGCATAACATGTATAACAATAACCACTGAAATAATTATTTCTATTTGGTTTCCTACATTGATTAGCATTGTGACCATAACCATTACAAGCATAACATCTACCAAAGTAAGATCTAGCTTTATGATTCATACTACTCTTGCAATTTAATGCTTTATGACCTAATTTATTACAATTAAAATAGTGACTATTAAAAGAGAAGGGTTTCCTACTTACCTATTGCTTTGCTGGAGACATACATTTGTCTTCTTTGTCAGATTTAGTTTTAGCTTCTTTTACCAGATTAGGTTCTTTCTTTTCATCAAGTTTATTTTGCGATCATTCACCAATTTCATAGCCTAAGCCTTTCTTGCTTGCTGGTGATCTTTGAGCTGCTAATATTTCATCAAGCTTTTCCGAACTTACTTTTTCTTTTACCTCTTGCTTCTTTGATTCTTCTAAATCTGATTTGAGAGAAATAACTTCTTGTTCCAGCTTCCTACATTCAGTAGATGTTCCTTGGTCTTTTTATCTTCTTCACTCTTAGCTTTCAAGTCAAGGATAGTACTATTTTATAACATGAGTTCATTACTGACCTCCTTTTGCATTAGCTTGAATTTCTGGATCTGATCTTTCAGTTTACTAATGCAATCATTTTCCATTTGAGGATATTATTAGAGTTCCTTATTTTAATCTTCAATAGTTTCAAGATCTTCAAGGACGGACATGAATTGTTTCCAATGCATGGTAGATATGGGTATCATATGTTCAACCTGTCATATCTCCTTTGAGTTGTTAGAATCTTCTAAAGGATCTAGGTTTGATACCAATTTTTGAACATACAAAATACTGAGAGGGGAGGGTTGAATCAGTATTCCTCTAAAAATATTAATTTTTTTAAATAGCTACCCAGATAACATAATTAAAACTACTAAACAATCACCAATATGACACAACACTACATAACACTGAGATTTTTATTGTGGAAAACCAAGATGGGAAAAAACACGGAGAGGGTTAACTCTCAAGTATTAAGTAACCAGTTATAGAATACAAGGTGGCTCACTGCTAGGTTGGCTCATTGTCCAAGATACAAAATCCAGCTATTACAACTAAGAGACGACTTACATTCAGAGTATATGTTACAAAATTGAACTTCTATAATTGCATTTTCAAATGCATGAATACATTTCTCACTGAAGCACAAAGATATTAAAAACACTACACTATACTAATATAACATATATATCAGTTCACACTATACATCAACAAATTTCTATCATACATCATATATCATATATGTTCTAGCTTTGTTTTATGCCACTTAATATATATATTGGATTTGTATGTCCACTTAGTCGGCTTGCATGAGAGATAGAGTCAGGTGAACATGTTCCACAAGATGATGGAGATTTCGACATAGATGCAAAAAGATATCCCATGCTATACCAAAATAGGGCTAGACCAAAAACTATGTTTCAACATGGCATGGACCAAAACTTATGCTGATAACATCGCTGCCAGAACAAGGGATAAACTAGAGGTAATAATACTAGACTGATCAATGAAAAATATCATATCAACACATTCACCCCTTTGGGTGATTTAGTCCCATATGAGACCTAAACTTTCATTTTACATCATTAAAAACCTTGTTTATATGCTTTTGTTTATTTTTGTTAAATCTTTATTTCAATTTGCTATTTTTTTGTTTCATTATTTCATTAGATATAGGTTAAATTACTTTCTTTTCAAGTACATGTTTCAATTGTGGATAATATTAGATTATTGCATTTTTGTTTGATTTCTAGGATTAGTTAAAAGTTTCATAAGATTATATTACATTTGGTATTCATTAGAGAAAAAAAACCAAAAACATCAAAGGGTATGTGCAGGATCATCATGGAAAAAAAATGCCCTTAAGTGGCAAAAAATTCAGAAAAATCAGAGTTAGACAACTTGACGTAAAAATTTGAATAAGTTATCTATATTATTTCAAAAATATATAAGAATAGAATATGTAGAAAATTTAATGTAGTTTCTAAACTACTAGGTTTATTTTAGAAAAAATAAATCTATTTGGTGAAAATTTGAAACTTCAATGTAGTAATACTTAAATTTTAGGGAAAAAAAAAAGTAGGTGTCTGGACCACCCTAACCACAATAAAATGATAATATTTTTTTATAATATTTTATACATAAGTAGAGGACTCATGTACGTATGTGATGCATATTTTTTTGTAATTTTTTTCGAAGTAAATAATTAATTATGATTTTTTTATTACAACTTTTAAAAAATATAAAAACTCGTATGTCTGACCACCATAACTTGGTGAAATTTTTATGAAATTCAATATTTTTTTTTTTAATCCTATAGTATGTGAAGCATAGAATTTGATCCATATTTTGGATTAAAAAAAATGTGATATTTTTTGAAAGCTATAGATGTTTTTCAACTAGCCTATCAATCGGCACTTTAGTCGTAATTCAAATAGAAAATGAATAATAATTATTTATTAAATTCAAAGTAATGTATAATTTATATTGGTGGAAAGCTGAGAATATCCTTTAAAAACCATTTTCATTTCATCAATTTTGGGAAAAATAAAAGTCATTAGCCACATACCCTACAAATAACCATCATATTGCCACTTTTTGGCCCATCATGATCTTGCACATACCCCAAAAGAAACAAATAAAAAATAGTCAACCTTGAAGAAAACATATCATTCAAACCCTTTAATAGTGATGATTTTGACATGTTAGATGAAGCCCTTGATGAATTCATCTCCCCTAGATCATCTACTAAAGCTTTGATACAAGAGGATGCAAGCATCTACAATCATGAAAATCATAATTATTATTCTCTAGATACCTTTCCTATTAGTGATGAAGGTATCTTGGTGGAAAAAGAAACAATCATTGAGAATCATACAAGTCTTATTTTTCCTCCTCCTCACCCTTGGGAAGATATTATGATAAAAGAAGATGAGATTATTTCCACAACTTTACCTAGTCTCTATCCATCTCCCAACACCTCCCCTACTTGTGAGAATGCTTTAGTGAAAGAGGATGCAATCGTGAACAATCATTAAAAACACATTTATGTGGAGGATATGTTGATATTAAGAGATCCAATGATTGAGATCTATGAAAATCCTACCTCTCCTACTTGGGGAGACATTATAGGACATAGGGGTGTAATTATAGATAGCCATGACAATCAAACTTGTCCTTCCCCTAATATTTCTTCTAGATACAAAGAAGATAGTTTGGGATTAGAAGATACACTTATTGAAAATCATGAGAATATTGTTTCTCCCTTTCCTAATGTCCCTACCATTTACAAAGACCTATTTGAACAAAAAATTCCAATCATTGTTAATCATGAAAAACATAGTTATTCTTCTCTTGATGCCTCACTTATTTGTGATGAAGCTTCTTTACAAAATATAACTATGGAATGTGATGAACCTATTGTTTGCTACTTTCCTCAAATATATCCTACTAGGGTAGAAATTATTTCACAAGAGAATGAGACCTTAGATAAAAAGGATTAAATTATAGACAAAAATCTAAATTTTCTCTCTCCTAATGTCTCTCCTATTGGTGAAGAAGATATGGTGGTGTTAGAAGATCCAATTCATGAGAATCATGAGTCTTAGGGAAAAAATTATTGAACAAGAGAATTCCACCATTTTATATATCCCTTACTTGTGATGAAGTTATTTTAGAACATACCTTTCAATTTCATGAACATCTATCTTGTAGCTCTTCAATAAGCTCTCCTACTAGGGAAGGTATCATGGTGCAAGAAAATGACAACATTGACAAATTTATTTCAAACAATAGTAATATGGATTCCTTAGATGAAGATGATGAAGAGAAATTAGACTCCTCTTCACTATGATATCATGAAAATAAGTATAATTATTTTAAGGTTATGCACATTAGATATTCCTTCACACCAACCACACATGCAAAACCCTTACAAGAAAAAGAAAAAGAAAAGAATATTGAATAAGTCACAAAGATATTGGAAGATTCTTGGGAAACCTTTGATTTAATACCTAGACATTCATGTGAGAATACAATATCATAACAAAAGAGTCTAAAAAGGTAAAATAAAAAGTAGTAATTTCAATACAAAATTCAAAAACCTCCACTTCATCAACTTTAGAAGAAATGACAATGTATACAAAAAACTCCAATGAAGTTTATTATGAACAACCACCAAATCCAAAACAAGTGAAAAATATTTATGGAAGACGTTATGAACTTATGAAACAACTGGGTATAGTGGAAAAGGATGTGGTGCTAGAGAACAAGGTATTCATTTTCTGATAAAGCCTAAAATGCAAGAAATGACTAATGGTCTTGGTTATTGTCCCTGAAAAGAAATAAACAAGCATTTACTCAATGTCAACACTCATACAAAATATTCTTCCAAGACAACTTTAACTTTGGTGCATCCTAAAATGATAGATATCTCATTAGATTTATATCAAGTTGTTTCTTTGTTTATTCATCATAATCAATAACAATAGTTGCTACTCCTTGCCATGTAATAGTTGTAGGATCATATCATACTTTCTATTGCATGTTTTTCACTCATTGAAAATAATTTCCTTTTTGGAAGGAGCAACATATAATCATCCATTATTGGCTCATTCTTGTCCTACACTAAGTGGGGGTGTATGTGCAGGATCATGATGGGCCAAAAAGTGGCAATATGATAGGTATTTGTAGGGTATGTGGCTGACAAATTTTTTTACCCAAAATTGATGAAATGAAAAGGGGTTTTAAAGGATATTCTCAGCTTTTCATCAATATAAATTATGCTTTACTTTGAATTTAATAAATAATTATTATTCATTTTCTATTTGAATTACGACTAAAGTCCTGATTGATAGGCTAATTGAAAAACATCTATAACTTTCAAATGGTATCACATTTTTTGAATCCAAAACATACGTCACATTCTATGCTTCACATAATATAGGATTCAAAAAACAAAAATTGAATTTCATGAAGTTTTGACCAAGTTAAGGTGGTCAGACATACGATTTTTTATATTTTTTAAAAGTTGTAATAAAAAATTCATAATTAATTATTTACTTGGAAAAAAATTACAAAAAATATCCATCACATCCGACATGAGTACTCTACTTACGCCTAAAATATTATAAAAAAATATTATCATTTTATTGTGGTTAGGGTGGTCGATAGACACTTCTTATTTTTCCCGAAATTTAAGTACTATTGCATTGAAATTTCAAATTTTCACCAAATAGATTTAAAAAAAAACCTAGTAGTTTAGAAACTATATTCAATTTTCTACAGATTCTATTCTTACATATTTTTTAAATAATGTAAATAACTTATTCAAATTTTTATGTCAAGTTTCCTAACTTCAATTATTTGATTTTTTTGCCACTTAAGGGCCTGTTTTTTCCATGATGATCTTGCACATACCTGGGGACAAGGGGTTAGGTAGCCTTGTCCTCATATGACATGTGTCATCTCTTTTGGACCACCTTCCATGGATATATAAGAGCAATATTTGGATGTGGACGACCTTACTTAAGTTGGCTCGCATGTGACATATTGAGTTATGTTTAGTAATGCATTTTGGGGGCAACCCATTTTCATGATGTAGATTCATTTGGAAAAATATGACTTGGAAAAGAACTTTCCAAATAATCTCTGATGTCCTCTTTATTGTTTATCATTTACTACTTTAAATTAATTGCTTATAACATGGTATTTAGTAATTTCTTTAAAGTGGGGACGTGCATAGGAATTATTCTTTTTCATTTTACAAATTATGTTCAATTGTGTAGTCTTCTTCATGTGATGTGTAATTATCTTTGTGGTGACATTGGGTGTGATGTCCTTCAAGAGTATGATTCTCTTAGCATATTATATTCCTCTTATTGGCTTGATGTGACATATTGCATCCCCTAAGTTGTGAATATTCTATTATTTGATTGGTCCTCTCTTGGAGACATTAGGCATGATGTTCCCTATGTTAATACTTACATGAACTAAGAAAAACTCCTTTGAACATACATTATTACACTATTCTATATTTACAATAATTCTTATATGGCCACCTTGCATAACACACTTTGCTTGTCTGTGGAGCCATCTTGTTTGTTCATGGTTTTCAAGCATACAAAGTTTTACTTACCTCATGAATCCTAATGTTCATATTGTGTGCTAGCTTATCAAATTTATCAAGATGTATAGCTTTGGTATGGTTAGTGTATGGGAGTTGAACTTAGGCATGACTTTCCGATAGCAACTTGCTTGTCTATGTGAGTGCATATTGGCCGCATGTGTATGTGTCTTTGGGGGCTCACATAGTGGATGGATTGGTGCTCCACTAGCCCTTGTGAGAATGCATTTGGTTTGCATAGTAGACATCACATTCCACTTGTAAATATTTTTGGAAAAACAACTTAGATCTAATCCATTTTGCATTGGACAAATGGTTGAGCTTTGATCCACCCCTTTTGTTCTTGTTTGTTTTTCTTCTTTATGTCTTTGGTAGTGTATGCTTTTACCTTTTTGTTTCTCCTTAAATTATTTACATGTGTGTTATTTTATGCCTATTTTGGTTTTCCATATGATCTTGATCCTAGGGCTTGTGCAAACCTCTTGATCGTTGTCACCCTATCTCACTAGCATTGGTACACATGAACCCCTCTTGACGTGAGTTTTGTCTACTTTAGTATGAGTTTGAAGCAAGTTCCTCCTCTCACTAAAGTTGGGTCTAAATTTAGTGTAGAAAAATGTATCCCTTTACATTTTCACACTTATTTTGGCCCTCCCTACTAAAACTGGGCTTCTATATACCTTATTTGGTCCTATTTTCTATCTACAAGCCTTATTTAATGCATTTTTCCAAGGATAATCATGAAAATTATCTAATGACCAATCATTATTCATGATTTTTTGGTTGTGTGTTTTAGATTTAGTGATCTAGGACTCATATGCCACCTTGGGTGTATGGGTCCCACCTAAGTCTCAAGGTTTGATCCTAAATATGGCATAGGACTTAACATTCATTGAAATTTGTGTCCCAAGCTTAGACTACTAGGACTCATATGCCCCAATTAGTGTATGACTCTCACTTTCACTTGGACCTATTTTGAGTTTAATTCTTAGTGGGATTTTATTTTCCTAGATATGATTTCAGCAATTAGTGTCATAATTTCAAGAAATTTGGCATAAGCAAGTATAAATACAAGGTTATTTCACATAATTTCTTCTAGAAATTTAAGTGATCTTATCAAAATTCATGTGAGTGAATTATAGATCATTCAAGATTTGATTATCATGCATTTTGGAGCTACATTCAAGATTCAAGCATCATGTTAAAGTCATCATGCATCATGCATTTTTTTGAGCTAACATTTGTGATTTAGGTTTCTATGATTCAAGCATGCATTCAAGTCAACATCCATATCATTCAATCAAGTGTAAAGATATACATTCATGCTAGCCATTTCATATAAGAATTCAACCTTTATTCCAAGGGTTTGGTGAATTGCAACATTGAATATTGTTCATTCATCATTCCTTTATATTATTATATTTCATTTCAAGGTTTGATTACCAAAACAGGGCTTGACCAAGGAAAACCCATATCTAATAACAACTTAACATTTTTCTCCCTCTACATGTAATTTCATATATATGTGTTTTGAGTTTGAAGATCCTTTAAAGACAAAGTTGCAAAATTGAAGAAATTTGTCAAAATTGTCAAGAAGTTGTAATCTTCACAGAAAGTCACCTACATACAAGAATTCAAAGTTTTAGACTTGGAGATCAGTTAGAAGAGAAGCTATAGAAGATCACTAGAGAATACCAGAGTTTTAGACAAACCATAATACCTGGACTAGGTATGTGCAGGATGATGATGGGCTAAAAAGTGGCGATATGATGGGTATGTGTAGGGTATGTCGCTGAAAACATTTTTTTACCCAAAATTGATGAAACGAAAAGGGTTTTTAAAGGATATTCTCATCTTTCCACCAATATAAATTATGCTTTACTTTGAATTTAATAAATAATTATTATTCTTTTTCTATTTGAATTATGACTAAAGTTTTGATTGATAGCTGATTGAAAAACGTCTATAGCTTTCAAACAGTATCACATTTTTTGAATCCAAAACATGCATCACATTCTATGCTTTGCATACTATAGAATTAAAAAAAAAAATTGAATTTCATGAAGTTTTGACCAAGTTAAGGTGGTTAGACATATGAGTTTTTATATTTTTAAAAAGTTGTAATTAAAAAAATCATAATTAATTATTCACTTAGAAAAAAATTACAAAAAAATATGCATCACATCTGGACATGAGTCCTCTACTTATATCTAAAATATTATAAAACTATTATCATTTTATTGTGGTTAGGGTCATCAGACAAACACCTACTTCTTATTTTTTCCCTGAAATTTAAGTACTACTACATTCAAATTTCAAATTTTCATGAAATAGATTTTCTTTTTTTATAAAAAAACCTAGTAGTTTAGAAACTAAATTCAATTTGCTACAAATTTTGTTCTTACATATTTTTGAAATAATATAGATAAATTATTCAATTGTTTACGTCAAATTTTCTAACTCTAATTTTTCTAATTTTTTTGCCACTTAAGGGCCTATTTTTTCCATGATGATCCTGCACATACCTGACTAAATCACCAGCTTGCGCATATAGGTCCCAATATACCACTTTTAAGCTATTTATCGTAGATCCTGGTTTACTAGTAGATTCTAGATTCATCTTGAACCCCGAAATTGGGACTAAATCACCCAATCTAGCATATGAGTCCCAGTTCACATCAAAAGTCACAATTTTGGGATTGCATACCTTGTTTCATGCATCTTCAGTCTTCCAAGTACTTCTTTGTATATTAATAGTTTATTATTCTAATTTAAAGTTTCATTTCCTAGGTTACATAGTTATATTTTCATATTACATTCATCTCTTTCTTTATAAGAACTCTCTTAGTGGTGAACCCCCTATTTTAATCACACCTAAGGAAGCTCCTTGTAGTCCATCCCTCAATTGAATCATTGGGTTGAAGCCTCTAGGATTTTCTTTAATGAACTAAGAGTGAAACAGGAAGAGGATCCCTTTTCCTATTTTGTGTTCCATCTCCTAAAAGGTGGAGGACCCTATTTCCTTATGTTCATATACCTTTGCCACTAGAATTCAAAGTCCCAAATTTTGACAATTATAGAGGGAAAGGAAATTTGGTGGATCATATCAAAGATTTTCACATATCAGGGTATGTGCAGGATCATCATGGAAAAAATAGGTCCTTAAGTGGCAAAAAATTCAAAAAAACTAGAGTTAGGAAACTTGACATAAAAATTTGAATAAGTTATCAATATTATTTCAAAAATATGTAAGAATAGAATCTATAGAAAATTGAATGTAGTTTCTAAACTACTAGGTTTGTTTACAAAGTAAATCTATTTGGTGAAAATTTGAGATTTCAATGCGGTGGTACTTAAATTTCAGGGAAAAAATAAGAAGTAGGTGCCTGTCTGACCACCCTAACCACAATAAAATGATAATAATTTTTTATAAGATTGTAGATATAAGTAGAAGACTCATGCCCCGTTGTGATGCATATTTTTTTGTAATTTTTTTCCAAGTAAATAATTAATTATGGAATTTTTATAACAAATTTTTAAAAAATATAAAAAATTGTATGTTTGACCACCTTAACTTGGTCAAAAATTTATGAAACTCAATTTTTCTTTTTTTAATTCTATAGTATATGAAGCATAGAATGTGATACCGTTTGAAAGCTATAGATGTTTTTCAATCAGCTTATCAATCAGGAATTTAGTCATAATTTGAATAGAAAATGAAGAATAATTACTTACTAAATTCAAAGTAAAGCATAATTTATATCGGTGGAAAGCTGAGAATATCCTTTAAAAACCCTTTTCATTTCATGAATTTTGGGTAAAAAAATAGTCATTAGCCACATACCCATCATATTGCCACTTTTTGGCCCATGATGATCCTGCACATACCCATCATGTATGGAGGATTTTTACAATGATTCCTACTTAATGAACCTTTACCTACATATTTTCTTGTCACAATTACCTTTGAGAATTCAAACAAAGGGGAATCCTTCACAAATTTCCTACAAAGATGGAGGCAGAGAGCTAGCAAGAGAAAATGGCCTATTTCTAAGGTACAAGTAGGAATCATCATTTCCAATGTATACACTAATATATCATTTCAATTAAAAATGGAATGTGTCATATCCTATGATGAGCTTATCCCTAGGGCCCTCAACATTGAAAGATCCCTTATTACACAAAGAAACTCAAAAACATACAAATACAATCGACCATCTACTAGTTCCTATGACAAACCTTGTGTATGGGCTAAGAACAAAGAATGTTACTAGTGATGGTGTTGTTGATGCAAAGGTTGTCTTAATTTATCCTAGGAAAAAAAACAATCAACCAAAAAACCCACAACAAAACATACAACAAATAAACATGCAGTTACCAAACAGTCAACCAACGATCAATGTTGCAAACACTCAATGTGGACCACAAAGAACAAATAGTGCTCCTAAATGATAATTCACTCCCTTAGGGGAACCTATGGAAGACGTGTTGAAGAAGTTGATATAGTCTAATATTTGTTGAAAAATGAGGTGTTTTCTTAGCTTAATACTTTGTAAAAATTTAATATTGTTGTTCTAAGTAAGTCTTTTCTTTGTTACATATATTATTTGTGGGTGATTATCTTGATTAATCCATTTTACTATTGTAGAATGTAGAGAGAATTATTTAGAAGAACTAGACAGGATAATAGAAGGATTACACAAGATATACCGTGGAGAAACCCTTTTGGGGAAAAACTCCACCAAGAATTATTCTATTATTCAAACTTTGAATTACAATAGCTCCAATTCTTGCTTGAGAATGCTTCTTTTGTCTTTACCAATCTTCTTCACACCTACAATAACAATTATGAAAATATGCAACCTTGTAATGAGATATAGAGACTATATGCAACCTTGTAATCTCCAATTGGTGATAATTACAATGCAAAAGCTCAAGCCCTTGAAAAAGGTACGTCATATTCCTTCAAGTTGATTTATACTGTGAAGACCAAAGCTTACAACATGTGCTTTACCCATTTGGGCGTCCCAAACTAAAGCTACAACTTCTCCTTCACTTCGGTGATAATTCCAAAGCTCTTCCTCAAAGTTGGCGCCCTTAAGTAAAGCTACTTAACTGAGCCTTCAAAAATATCTTATCATGCATGAGAGGTAAATCCAATAAAGCATCTTGGGTACCCAAGTTGTCTCCAAGTGCTTTATAGTTAATTGAAACATTTGCTCAACACCATTCCCAAAGAATGGTCATCCCTTGTTAACTGGAGGTAGTCCTTGTTATCTGTCATACAACTCAATGTTATTAGCCATGCATTACAAGTTAACTGAAGCTAACTACATGCAACTCAAAATAACCAACATGCATGCAACTAAAGATAATTGAACCAAACTGAACTGAATTGAACTAAACTGAATTGAACTGAATTGAACTAAACTGATTCTGAACTGAATTGAACTGAATTGAACTAAATTGAACTGAATTTAACTGAACTGAACTGATTTGAATTGAACTTAACTGAACTTCAAGCATGCAAAAATCAAATCCTAACTTCTAGGATCTTTACATGCATTCAAAAGTGTTAACTGTTACTCCGTATAGTTAACTGGACACAAGGTGAGTTTCAACTTACCATGTGTGCACCCACATGCTCCTATTATTTAGGAATAACTACAAATGTCAATTTCATGATTTATTTCATCCAAATAATTAATCTCATCCTAATCTTAGTGTTGTTTAACACATTCCAAGAATCTAGGAGATACATGAAATAATTAATGTTTAGGATTTGCAATTAAATGGCATCCTATTTCCAACATTCTCCCACTTGACATTATACATTGCTATTATTCTAAACAAGGAATAATAAAACAAGCACAAGACTCAAGGCCAATGGCCTTTTTGTACCAACTAATCAAACCATGCTAACTTCAAATGCAACTTGCATAATCATGAAGCTTCCAAGCAAATGATTAAAACCATGAGAACTTATCTGTATGGTTTCATAAGATAATTTGTAACATTAATTAAAGTGTTAACTTTCTCAATTAATACCTTCCCATTATCAACCAAACCATTACCTTTCCCAAGCCTCTATATCCAAATCGCCTCTTCAGAGGCATGCTAAAGCACCGAGTGTGTTGAATTCACATTCAACCAAGGTGTAGACTCCTCGATATTTTCTGTTGAAATTTTTATCTTACAAGTAACCATTCCAACAAAAGTCTCTTACCATAAGAGAATTCCAGCCTCACCTATTTCTCCAAGTATTCATGAGGACCTGTATCCAACAAATCCATGCCAAACTCCAAATGCAACACAACACTTTCATGAAGTAATCAAGCAAATGATTAATGTACCCAAAACTTAAGAGAACTACACAAGATCATTGTCAAATCTCCAATCATGAAATGGGAACATAAACATGACATCCATGATCTAACCATCTCCTCTTAGGAGATCACATGCATCATAACATACTTATACATCTTAGTCTCAAGAGAACCATGTAATATGCCAAACTCTAAACTAGTATCAAGAGTAAACCATGACATCCATAACAAATATACTCTAAACCAAGAAACCATATCTCTAATCACATGGAGTTAACCTTACCAATGATGCATCCAAATCACTTCCAACAACTCCCACTGAACAGTGATACCGAGTCACACATGGCATCGTGACTACCATCCTCTCTATGAAGAATACTCTGAAACATGAAGCAAAGAGTTATAACAAACAATATTAGCTTAAATAACCAATGCATCATTACTATTATTTGAGGACTCCTCTGTAGAAGAATCAAAACTCTCTTTCTTGTTCTTACAATCCTTCTTCACATGTCCTAGTTTCCCATAGTTCCAACACTTTACCTTACTTCATCCTTCTGACTTACCCTTCCCTTCCTTGTTTCCCTTAGGCTCCTTTTTCTTAGGCCCACCTTTTACAAACAAGGCATCTTGGATTTCCTCCTTAGACTTCCTCCTCATCTCCTCTGATAGGAGAGTAGGAATAATGTTGTCCATCTTTCGATCTACACCATTACCACTAATTGCAACAATTAGATTTTCCCAAGAATTTGGTAACGAAAAAAATAATAAAATGCACTTATCCTCATCCTCTAGCTTTACATCTACAGATGCTAACTGACTGAGAATTAAATTGAAAGCATTTAAATGTTGTGCAACAGATTCACCATCTTTCATTTTCAATGAATACAACTGCCTTTTCAGATACAACTTATTGGTGAGACTCTTAGTTTGATAAATATCCCCTATTCTTTTCCATAATTTATATGCACTAGTTTCCATTGAAACATTTAAAAGAATAGCATCAGCAAGACATAACCTTATTGTTCCTCTTGCCTTCTTATCTAACTTAGCCCAATCTTCATCTAAAATAGTTGTAGGTGTCTTTGTCTCATTATTAACCGCTAACCACTGATCTCTTTCTTCAAGAAGATCTTCCATTTTTAATTTCCACATTTCATAGTTAGAACCATTGAACCTTTCAATATCTAATCTTGAATTCATTGTAACAAAAACTTAATTCCAAAAATCAGCAAATTACCAAAATAATAAGAGCTCCCACTAAGCCAATAAATCCTTCAAACTTTAAGAGAAAGGCATCCCAATACTCTACCCAATCTCAGCTCTGATACCAAATGTTGAAAAATGAGGTGTTTTCTTAGCTTAATACTCTGTAAAAATTTAATATTGTTGTTCTAAGTAAGTCTTTTCTTTGTTACATATATTCTTTGTGGGTGATTATCTTGATTAATCCATTTTACTATTGTAGAATGTAGAGAGAATTATTTAGAAGAACTAGATAGGATAATAGAAGGATCACACAAGATATACCATGGAGAAACCCTTTTAGGAAAAAACTCCACCAAGAATTATTCTATTATTCAAACTCTTAATTAAAATAGCTCCAATTCTTGCTTGAGAATGCTTATTTTGTCTTTACCAATCTTCTTCACACCTGCAATAACAATTATGAAAAATCTATTCAAATTGAATGAGATATAGAGACTATATGCAACCTTGTAATATCCAATTGGTGATAATTACAATGCAAAAGATCAAGCCCTTGAAAAAGGTAGGCCATATTCCTTCAAGTTGAGTTATACTATGAAGACCAAAGCTTAGAACATGTGCTTTACCCATTTGGGCATCCCAAACTAAAGCTACAACTTCTCCTTCACTTCGGTGATAATTCCAAAGCTCTTCGTCAAAGTTGGCACCCTTAAGTAAAGCTACTTAACTGAGCCTTCAGAAATATCTTATCATGCATGAGAGGTAAATCCAATAAAGCATCTTGGGTGCCCAAGTTGTCTCCAAGTGCTTTATAGTTAACTAAAACATTTACTCAACACCATTCCCAAAGAATGGTCATCCCTTGTTAACTGGAGGTAGTCCCTGTTATCTGTCATACAACTCAATGTTATTATCCATGCATTACAAGTTAACTGAAGCTAACTACATGCAACTCAAAATAACCAACATGCATGCAACATGCACTTGCATGCAATTGAAGATAACTGAACCAAACTGAACTGAATTGAACTGAACTGAACTGAATTGAACTGAACTAAACTGATTCTGAACTGAACTGAACTGAACTGAACTGAACTGATCTGAATTGAACTTAACTGAACTTCAAGCATGCAAACATCAAATCTTAACTTCTAGGATCTTTACATGCATTTAGAAGTGTTAACTGTTACTCCATATAGTTAACTGGACACAAGGTGAGTTTCACCTTACCATGTGTGCACCCACATGCTCCTATTATTTAGGAATAACTACAAATGTCAATTTTATGATTTATTTCATCCAAATAATTAATCTCATCCTAATCTTAGTGTTGTTGAACACATTCCAAGAATCTAGGAGATACATGAAATAATTAATGTTTAGGATTTGCAATTAAATGGCATCCTATTTCCAACAATATTATCATACTCCTAGATTTCTCAGACTATCTAGAGCCATAAGTAAAACCTCCTAGCTATAAAGAAGATTTTTTTGTGAGTTTCATCAATACAAAGGTCATAATACAGAAAATTATTTTAGACTCCAACATCTAATACAATATCTCATTGAACAAGGAGATATTGATGTTGATAAAACAATTGGCAATGAAAATCTAAAAAATTACACAAACCCTACACCTAATCATGGAAAAACAAAAGATTCAAGAAAGGGATCAACTTCAAACAATGTACACCATACCCAAAATACCACCATAGGACACATTCATTTTTTTCATTCATTGTCACATGGGGAATTAGACACATATGAAGACAATATTTTAAAATAAAGTCCACACTAGTTAATAGTGTGTAGCAATATTTCATATCATAATTTGGCATCATGTATGTATCATATTATGATATCTATCCCACATATGTCTTCATGATTGGGAATATTGAGGAAGTTCCAAAGGAAAAAGAAATATCCCTTATTACATCCATACCTACAAAATCTCGTGAAGAGTCTTTTATCGATAATCTGTCATCCACCCAAGGATCATTTCAAGAGGAGGCTCTTAAGGATAATAAAGGTTGCTAAAAAAAAGGAACCTATAGCAATATCATGTGTTCATGATAAGTCATATTCTGTAGCTATCAATTAGAGGGTAAATTGTTAGGGAAAAGGATTGGGTATTGTTAATATCTTCACAACACTAGGGGAAATCTTGTCTGATGCGAACATCAACATAGGTGGAACAAAGGATCCTTATGATGAAAATACTGTCAATACTACAACTAGTCGTATCATGAATCTTCATCCACCCATCATCTCATACACAAATTGTGACCAACATAAAAAGAAGGATTCTTATCAAATAAAGGAGAATATCATCAAAGAAAATGACAGAACAAAGCAAAGAGGACAAAGAAAATACAAATGGATACCAAAGAATACAAAAAATATCACCCCAATCATACTCCATTAGCCAAAGAAAATGTGGGGAAAATTCAAAAAGGGAAACATATACATCAAGGATGTCCTCAAATATAGAAGTAGGCTTCTTAAGTGATGAACAAAGTATATCATGTGGCTGGTCCTAATTTCATGAAAATCACCATATCTACTCATCAATGTTCATCTCATATTCCTTCATGCATGACACTGTACACTCCATTCATGATATCCATTTCTCGCATTGACCTTGTGTTGGTAGCTACCCTTCATCATAAGGATTTTGAAGGTATTATATCACAATGTGCACACATAGACAAGGTTAATTCTGGTACCAACAAGGTAGATCAAAGTTCTCAAAAGTTGCATTCAAGTGGTTATATCTTAGCAAAGAAAAATATTCAAACAAGATATTATTAGCATGTTATGACAATGGCCTCTACATCTATACCACTAGGTAGTTCAACATGAGGGTAAAATTTTCAAAAAATTAAAAAAATTAAAAAATTCAAGAAAATAGTAAAAAAAAATTATCCTCTAGTGAAAACCACTTTGGTGGTACTTTGGGCATGTACTATAATGAAATCCTGACAAAAATGTGTTATGAGTAGAATTGAGAATCTATATGATCCTTCTTAGATAGAAGTATCTCATCCTAGTCATGATAAATCCAATGTTCCCTCCATCCATTCAGTCTAGCTTTATCCAAATATTCTAGTTTATCTTGATCTTAACAAATGTTCGGTGTATACTTCAACTATACTCAGAAACCTTTGACAAGATATTTTACCAGTAGCCCATATCTAGCATGATAAATATCTATTGAACTCTTTGCATATACATTACATATCTTCATTTGGCCATTGTACTATGAAGCATTGTTAGGCATTGGGGGTAGGTTCTTGCACTCTTATTTTCCAATAATTCTTGATCCATGTTTTGTATCTCACAATGTGATATTGACATCATGATCTAGGTATCATTTATCTCAAAATCTCATCAAAAGTCAAAAAAAAATCTCAAAACTCATCAAAATCCAAAAACACTTGAAAAATCTAAAATAAATCCAAAACATCAAATTATTGTATAGCCAAAATAAAAAATAAATTGAAAATTAAATGTAAATTCAAAATCCAAAACATTCAAATCACATAAAAATCCCAAAACTGGGAAAAACATAAAAAAACCAAAAACATACCTTGAACTGCATTGTCTTTGAGATTGAACATAGGCAAGGCCATCACTGATGAGCCCTCAAGACACTTTAGGTTAGCATTTTGTCATAATAAATTGACAATACATCAAGTGTTCATACCTCATCAATAAATGGTTACTAGTTAGAGTCAGTCAAACTACATGGTCTCAGAGTGTATAATGCAAGAAAGGCTAATCTTTGATAAAGCCTCAAGACCATAGGTTAGTCTCTCTTAGGACTTGGTCAAAAATTGAAAACTTGAAACCCAAAATAGTGGAGAACATTCAAAAACTCTAAACAAACTCACATAACCTGAAAAACTAAACATTCACATACACCTGAAAAGATAAAAAACTAGCCTCAAAACATTGAAAAACATCAAAAAAATTAAAATATTTAAAAAATTCCAAAACCACACATCCCATTTCACCTAAAGCTACAATAAAATTCCATCTATAATAAATTTATTATCACACTCACCCTTTGGTAACACAATTGAAAATAATGTACAACTATCGAAACACAAACCTTAAACATGAGAAATTAAAATCTTGATCATTATCAACATGTGAATCAAACCTTATATCCATAGCCTTTCAAAAAACCTATAAACCTACCATCATCCACTAACATGTCCTAGGTTACATCTTTCCTATAATGGGAATCATCTTTGGCAATCACTTTGGATACTTATCGTAAAAAAAACACATCACTTAGGAAAGAGATATAAATAACATTGACTATTTGTTCATTTTGATGATATCTTATGATTTATCTTGTTGACCCATTCTGAGGGCCTCTCGATGATGTCTATCAAAATGATTTAGAGAAAGGAATGCAACATCGATCATTATCTTCCATTTGTTGTTCTTGTGGGATGTTATTGTAAATTTTGACTATTGCATATGCTTTGGTCTAAAATGTTCTAAACTTCTAAACTATTTTCCAATGAGCTTTCCATATATCAAGTGTGAGCAAGGATGATCCTATATTTTTGCAAAGTCAAATTCCATCACATTAGATATGATGCCATCCTAGTTATCGATACCTTGATGCATCATGTCTATGTATTATATCAAAAATAAGGAATGAAATGATGAAGCATCCCAATCTTTAAAAAAATAAAATCATCTTTCTCATCATGATATCTATGATATAAGAGGGATTCATTGCACACGGGTCTATTTGTTCTCAAGAGATCACCAGGGAACGAATTTCCCTTATACACCTTAGCATAAGCAAGTTATAAAAATGTAGAGAAGTATACCCAAGTTGTATTTCAGAGAAAGTTACTTCAGATCCTGAGAGAGTGAAACCCCAAGATTTCTACCTTAGATGAGTGATCTCTTAGCCAAAAGGCAGCAACATGGTTTCAGGACAGCAACGTGGTGCACTAGCATCCTAAGCAATTGAGGGGTCAAGAGCTCAAGCAGATGAAACTAGGTTTCAATTCTAAGCTCAAATCTAGGACATACTGAATGAAATAAACAAACAAGAAGTCAAAAGTTGTAACAAACACAAGGGTACTTGGAGAGAGCTTACCTTTTACCAGACGTTCAACTCTTTATTGCAAGTTCCACTTTGTACCTACACATAGAAGAACAAGGGGAAAAGGTTAGGACTATATAGGGGCCTATGTCATTCAAACCCCCATTTTGGTGTTCCACCTCCATAGATAGCCAAGTTGGAAAGGAGTGCAAATGAAGTAGACAAAGCATGTGGTAAAAGGAAAACCCACTTTAGAAGTAGAACCCACACCATGAGATAGTAGATAAACATCTAGGAAAGGAAAGTAAGAGAGAGAGTGTGTGTGTTACCCATAGGCCTAAACTCTCTCTAGAGCACACAAATGTATCATTGAGTGCTTCCTTGAGAGCTATTGCTACTAGAAGGACCTCTGTTTGACATGGATTTGCTTGTGAGACTGCTACTATTAAGGATGAAGATAACTCAAAATTGGAGCAACTGGTTAAAGAGCTTGAATGAATGACTTCCAACCCCAAATGAGAGCAAGAAATGGGTTTTTAATGCATGAAAGGGTGGCAAAGAGTTGTTACATCCTAAATCTAATTGCTAGGACAAGTGTTGAGAGAGTCAAGATTCTAGATTCTCAATTTCAAACTTGGAAAATTATCAGGACACTAGTATGTTGCCTAGATGTCTACACAGGCTTCCAAAGCCTAGATTTTTAGGAAATGTGTCATCAAGCTTATGTTGCTCTCCTAAAAGTTTACATGGAGTTAATCACAAAATTTTGACTCATGGTATTTTTTTCATTAATTCTCTAAGGTGTCATAAATGCTAGGAAAAAGTGCAAAAAGTTAGCCTCACTAAAGTAGAGAAGAAAAAATTCTCCTGAATTTTGAATTTTACGAAATTTCATGCCAAGAAAAAGGGGCCTCAGAGGCTACCGAAGTCGAGCTAACTAGTACCAAAGGTACCCCTAGCAACCAAGCTCAACAAACATCAACAAAATGACTATGAAAAATTGTTCAAGACTTTAACCTACAAAACTCAAATTTTGGGTCATCCTCAAAAAATCAAAAGAAGCTACAACAAAAAGAAGAATGATCAAGAAAAAGATCAATTCGAAAGAAAAATATGATCAAGAGGTGACTATATGCCCCTTCTTGAGTTTTCCCCTAGCTTGGTGGGGTAAATTTAGGAGAAATCGAAGAGCCACAAGCTCTAGGAAAAATGGGCCGCAAGGGGCCTATATATACATAGGTGGGCCCCTAGAAGGGTCATTTTCACTATTCACTATGAGAAAATTGTTGACTTTTGTGAGAGAAAGCTCAACAAATTACCAAGTAGGAGGGAGTACGAGGCACTAAGACTGGAGCAACTACATGACGACATCACCAAGGGTCATGAGGTGGACCAGGTAGGCTTCCAAACCTTCTTTTGTGAATTTAAGCTTATTTTTTGTATTTTTCTATTTGGCAAGGTGCATAGGCATCTTTTTTAGGTGCTCGAGTCCAAAACACATACTATCATCCAAATTTTGTGTTGAGGTCCTAAATCTATACTATCATCTTAGGGATGCACTGGTGTCCTTGAGGTGGCCATGGTAGATAGGGACGCATGTGTGGCATGTGGACGTCTGCACGATGTGCATAGGTCTTAAAAAAATTATTGTTTTCATAATGAAATTCAATGTTTTGACTTTTTTTTTTTACTTTTGTATGAGTATCCAGAGATTTGTGAGCATCTAGGAGGATGAGCATTCTAACTCATTCATGAGTAGGGGGACCATCTTATAGATGATGAGGTCACACATCTGGAGTGGGTTGGTCTCTGGTATGTGTTCACCATGCTAGAGATGCACTATCATGAGAGGATGCTCACAACATAGATGGAGTGGTGGGATGCCACAATGTCATCTTTCTAGTTACCTTGTGGGGAGATGACTATCACACTTGAGGATGTCTATTGGATCCTTGAACTACCCATCCACAGGTGGCAGGTGGCCCTAGATGATACCCAATTGAGACGGGAGCGGAGAGAGGGGGTCATCTACTACTCGAGGTGGAAAAATAGTAGTGACGACATGGGCCATATATATACACACTGGTACGAACAGGTGAGGACCAGTGCATGATTGCTATGCTGAGTTATGGTCATGACCGTTGCATTCTAGATCATGATAGAAAAGCGAGGCTCACACCTACATGGGGGCCTCATCCATATGATTAGAGAGATGGTGGAGCATAGAACAATTTTTTCCTGGGGGTGTAGCATGTTAGCGCACCTCTATCAAGAGTTAGGCTGATATGTCCACTATGAGTACCTTAGCCTCACTATGTGTACACTTTTTTAGGTGTCAACCTTTTCCCAGATCATGTGCACTAGGCCAGTCGATTTTCCCCAATGATGGCCATATTGTGTTCCCATGGCCCATTGGTACTACATGACATACCAATGGAGATTCGGTGATCTATAGTTTTGGTGGATATAGTTTGACACTCTTACTATGGATGGGGTTAAATGGAGACCCTACCAATTTTTTAGAAGGGTGGATGATAGCAAGAATCTAAGGAACTTTTAGCAAGAACATTTTTTGTTGGGTCACCACAATTATATCATAGTTCCATACTACTGGAGCATGGCTATCCTAAGATGATTCCACTAAATGTCCCCACATATACTAGGGCCTATAGGAGTGCATCGAGAGTCAGGGATCACCCTGGCCCCACCATAACCTATTTTTTTCCCTCTGATGATGATGAGCCTGATCATGATCTACCATCCATAGTGGTGGCAGATAATGTCGAGGTCACTGTAGATTTTGTGCGGTGGTGGGAGAGGCATTGCCCTACTGCTATGTTTGGTGAGGGTGCCCCAAGAGGGGACCTTAGTCTATAGAGGGACCTTCCACCCCATCCTTCATAGGGAAGACAAAGAGGGCACTAGTAGGAGGATGAGGATGAGGAGAGAGCACAGAAGGAGGAGGTGACACCTTAGAGACCTAGGTAGTGGGGGAGATTAGACCCCCCAATGGCTACCCCTATTTCGTCAGAACCACTAGCTTCTACTATTACAAAAAAAATGCCCATGGCATCACCAGGAGTGGCTACTGATGTTGCAGACATGGGTCTTAGCATCGCTCCTCACCCTGACCCCACATGGTAGCTAATGGACCCAGGTATACAAGGTACATTGTTTATGTTTCTTCTCTTTCATTTTCTTCCATTTATGATTACATATATATATGCCATATGATACTAATTTCTCTTTCTTTCTCTATGGTTGCAGAGGATGCACAAGGATGGAATGGGTTGATGGCTCAGTGTATTTCAGAGGTATCCCTTGATATTCCAATCTAGAGGATGGTTCTCTAAGATTTTTAGTTGGTGTCTATGGGATGACATGCCCCCACATTTGAGCTGGTAGCACAGTTGAGGACCACCTAAGAGGAGCGAGGCACATATATCATCTAGCTAACTGTGGAGATTACTACTATTTGAGGATAGTGTGACTAGTTGTTGGGGGAGCTTCAGACGGTGCTCGACAAACAAGATGTAGTAGTGAGGAGGGTCGACACTGTCGAGTAGGCATGTGACACCCTCTAGAGCCACCACGATTACCTCGATGGGTACCCTACATCTGTGATCTCGACAGATGTTCAATGACTACAAGAGGAGCTGAGATAGGAATACATAACTATATGCTCCCTACAAGGAGAGATCAAGGGGATGTGGGAAGCTTTGTCTATATCACACTCACACTGATCTTGTTCCATAACCACAGTGCAACCTCTCTCGAGGGTATCGAAGTAGCAACCACAACCGGAGGGCTCTAAGATCCATGCACCATAGTCATAGGGGCTTCTGATTTTGTATATCATTTTTGTAGCGAGGGATACATGCATATACATATATATTTGTAGATCTTTTGTATAGAAATGTATTCAACAATCACTCATTTTGTATAGTAGTGGCCTAATACATGTACATGAAATTTGATACATACATGCATATATAGATGGACATATATATTTTGATATAATGGCATTGTTTGTTTTGATGTGTATACTTTTTTACTTTTGTGTATGTTGATGCTATGGATGTTATATGCTTGAATGTATTTTTACATTAGATGCTAACATGATTTCATAAACACACATGGTTGTATGTTAATTAAATAAAAAGATGATTTAATTGCCTAAAAAGATGTAATGTGATGCATGGATACATAGCATAGAAAAACACATGTATTTATAGCACAAACACACACACGTGTTCATATCATAACACAATTTTTTTTCATAATGTGTTAATGAACAATGTCAATATATGTAGTGCTACTACTCTTTCATAGAGAGAACACCACACAGATGACACATGGAACACTATGCATAGTATCAACGAAGATGCATCACATTAATGAGCTCTTTTAGAGGTGTCCCATCCATAGATGATAATCCATAGGCAGGTATGTGTTGGATCATCATGGAAAAAATAGGCCCTTAAGTGGCAAAAAATTCAGAAAAATTAGAGTTAGGCAACTTGACATAAAAATTTGAATAAGTTATCTATATTATTTCAAAAATATGTAATAGTAGAATCTGTAGCAAATTGAATGTAGTTTCTAAACTACTAGGTTTGTTTAAAAAAAAATCTATTTGGTGAAGATTTGAAATTTTAATGCAGTAGTACTTAAATTTTAGGGAAAAACTAAGTAGGTGTTTGTCTGACCACCCTAACCACAATAAAATGATAATATTTTTTTATAATATTTTAGATATAAGTAAAGGACTCATGTCCTAATGTGATGCATATTTTTTTGTAATTTTTTTCCAAGTAAATAATTAATTATGATTTTTTTATTGCAACTTTTAAAAAATATAAAAACTCGTATGTCTGACCACCTTAACTTGGTCAAAACTTCATGAAATTTAATTTTTATTTTTTAAATCCTATAGTATGTGAAGCATAGAATGTGACACATGTTTTGGATTCAAAAAAATGTGATTTTTTTTTAAAGCTATAAATTTTTTCAATCAACCTATCAATCAGGACTTTAGTCGTAATTCAAATAGAAAATGAATAATAATTACTTATTAAATTCAAAGAAAAGAAAAATTTATAATGGTGGAAAGCTGAGAATCTCCTTTAAAAACCCTTTTTGTTTCATCAAGTTTGGGTAAAAAAAAGTCATCAACCACATACCCATCATATTGCCACTTTTTGGCCCATCATGATCCCACACATACCTAGACACCTGAACCATACACACAAATCAAAATGTAAGGGTCTAAATAGTTAGGACTAAATTTCCCTCTCTGATTAGGCAGCACATTTACATTTCTTTTTTTTGCATAGAGCACCAGGTCTCCAAGTTTAAAGCTCCTAGGAAGCACACTCTGATTATATTGTCTCGATAACGGTTGTTGATAAGCTTTAAAATGATTGAGGGCTTGTAATTGGCACTCATCAAGCATCTCCATCTAATGCATATGGTTAACATGGTAGGTTTCATTTCCAATCAACCCTTTAAGGGAAATCGATATGGATGGAATTTCCAACTCTAAATGCATGATAAATTCGGTACCAAAGGATGATCCCTTAAGGTTGGTCTACAATTTATGGGAGATTTTGATTTTTGCTAAAATCACGTATTTTTAGAAAATATAATATTTAAGCCTTAAAAATTTCCATTGAAAGCATTTCAATTTAAGATGGTTTATCAAACTACATTAGATCAAACCCCCTTGGATAGAACCCCTTTAGTTTTAAACCATACCTATAATAGAGTTTCCTTTACACCTATCAAATTGTTGATAAAAAACCACTTTTGATTTACCTTTTGGGGCATCAAATTAATTCATTTAAATTTTATTTTTGTAAATATGTAGTCCTTCCCAAAAAGTATAATTTTAAATAAATTTAAATTTATTATTATATTTATTTTTTATTTCTTGTGAATGTAGGTTTTTCACCGAAAATAAAGCTCTCTATTCTGCACATGTGGAAAAATACAAGATTATAAAAAACAACTAAAAAATATGTGTGCACCAGATATTTAAGTCCTTGATCCAACAAAAAAAATCTGAATTTCGATACTTACAAAAAAATTATGTGTTATACAGTCCACCTATGTCCAAGTTGTAATTGGTTTAGTTTCAAAACTTGATTAAGGAAAAAATAATCAATAAAACACTATGAAACCAATTGGAAGCACTAGATATCATAGTTACAAATATAAATTTGAAAAAAATAGAAATTTATCCTTCATGGAAAAAATGTTATATGTTATACAGTGAGCGTCAGTCCTTAAAAATGGCGTTTACTAAAAATGTAAACTAGTTTTCAAAGGAGATGGAAAAAGAAGTTCAATCTAATTCCAATTTTTTTGAAAAAAATATATTTAGAATCTATAGAAAAAATGTCACAAATCACTAGTTGTATCATCTTCAAATTCCTCACAGTGTAACCATTATAAGTGCCTGAAAGTGAAGATTTAGTTAGAAAAAAATAGTTCAATGTCTAGTTTGGCCAAAAATTGTAAACCAGTATTGTGGGATCACCTCATACATGAGATTGTAAGGCATTGTTCCCATCATCATACAAACACTCATGCGATAGTACAAAAAATATATGTTAATTGAATATGCCAATCCTTACATGTTTATTGACTGTTTTACAGAGAATAAGCTCAAGAGTTTTGTTAGACGGTTCTACTTGACTATTAGATTGTGGATAGTATGGAATAGAAAATCTATGTTGGATATGGAATTTCTCTAAGAACTACTTCACTTCCTTGTTCTTGAATGGTGTACCATTGTTAGAAACAAGTGTAGCAAGCAATCCAAAATGAGAAATAATGTTGTTCATAAGAAAGTTATAGATAGCTTCAACATTTGTGGATCAGAGTGGAATAGCTTCGACCCATTTTGTGAAGTAATCCATAGTAGTAATAATAAAGGTATGTCCCTTGGAAGGAGGTGATATTTTTCTAATGATATCCAACACCCCCATTTTACGAACAACCCAGAAGAGGTTTGATTTTGTTACTCTTGAGCAAGTACATGAATAAGAGAATTGTTTTGCTCAAATTGAAGGCACTTTTTAACAAATTCAAAGGAACCTTGTTCCATTATTTTCTAATAGTACCTCATGTGTATCAATCTTCTTGCCAGGGATCTACCACCAAAATATCCACCTCCAAAGCTGGAATGGGCTTCCTTAAGGTCAAGGGGTATTTCCACATTAGTGAGACACATAAGAAGCAAGCCATTATAGGTTTTTTGATAAAGAACATAAGATAAAATGACATAACATATTGAAAGCTTTCATATACGAGTGCAATTGTTTTTTGTCTCATCATTGGAAAAGTTTCTAGTCTTTAAATAATTGTAAATCTAGAAAACCATTCTCCTGAGTCTATGTGAGAACAAACAAAAGACTCAGATTTAGGTTGATCAAAAAATGCAGGGGTTCGTAGGACCTAAACCTTGAAATGGTATGCTTTTGTATCCTCTTCTGAAGGCACCAAGGAAGCAGTGCTTACCATGGCATTGGCATGTCTATTTTCTCTGCTAGGGACACTGTCTATTGTGAAAGAGAACCAATTAAGGAAGGACAAAGCAAGGTCTTATTACTAGGAAAAATTACTTTGTTTAGCTTGATAGGTCCCTGTAATTTGATTCAGAATAATCTTAGAATCACCTAATAGATGGAGATGTTTGATTCTTAGTGAAATTGCAACATGCAAGCCAACAATAAGAGCTTCGTACTTAGTGATATTGTTGGTGCAAGGAAAATATAATCGAAAGGATAGAAGGACCAATTTACCTTCGGGGGATAGTAAGACCACACCCACTCCAAAACTAGTCTGACACCTCAATTCGTCGAAATAAATCTTCTATTCAAGGTCATAATTAATTTTCAAAATATTCTTGTTAGGAAACAAATCCAACCCTAGGAAGGAACAAAATGAGGGAACGTCTACCAATTGATCAGAAACCACTTGAACCTTTATTGATTTTTGAGTAATAAACTTAATATCGAACTCAGAAAGCAACATAAACCCATTTCGCTAATCTCCTAGCAAGGTTAGTGCTAGAGAAAAAATGCTTTAAGAGATCCATTTTTACTATGACATGTGTTTTGGCATGGAGAGGTAGTGTCTCAACTTCTGTGTAGCGAAGACAAGAGTGAGGCACTGCTTCTCCATGGGGGAATAACGAGTTTTGTAATGAACTAGAACATGACTAATGTAGTAGACTGCTCTCTCTTTCCCTACGTCATCATATTGAGTTAGAAAATTTGCTAAGTTATATGGTGATGCAACAAGGTAAAGAAAAAAGGGTCTATCTTGCATAATCAACATCAATACAAGAGGATTAGCCAAATAAGCTTTTATTGACTCAAAGGATTTCTAGTACTCCTCATCCCATATGAAGTGAACATCTTTTGTAAATAAGTGAGTGAAAGGAAGGGTACGATAAGCCAATTGAGATAGAAATCTACGAATCACCTGAATATTCCTTTGTAAACTTTGCAACTCAGTGATATTCCTTGGTGGATGCATGTTAACAATGGCATCAATTTTATTTGTGTCAACCTTGATTCCATGGTGAGAAACTATAAACCCCAAAATCTTGCCGTGATCTACGTCGAAGAAAAACTTATGGGGATTAAGTCTCATCTTATAGAGTTGAAGCCTTTTGAAGATAGGATGAAGGTTCTTCACATGATCTTGATGGATTATCAATTTTGCCAATATTTCATCAACATAGTCTTCTAAGATCTTATGAATAAAATCGTGAAATATTATGGTCATTTCCCATTGGTAAGTTTCTCCCACATTCTTTAACCCAAAGAGCATGACCACATAATAGAAAGTACCCCAAGGGGTAGTGAAGGCTATCTTGTATTGATCCTATGGGTTAATATAGATCTGATTGTAACCCGAGAATCCATCCATAAAAGCTATCAATGCATAGCCTATAGTCGAGTCCACAATCATATGTATATTGGGCAATAGAAAATCATCCTTAAGAGAAGACTTATTAATATCTTGAAAGTCAATACATATACGAATATGGCCATCAAGCTTACTAATGACGACTATATTTGAAATCCAAGGGGAGTAGTCAATTGGATGGATAAAGCTTGCTATCAACAACTTTTCTATCTTAGTCTTGACCATCAATGCCACCTTGGGATTAATTTGTTGGATTTTTGCTTAACTAGCTAAGCGTCGAGACATAGGATGATATTATGAGCCACTATAGAATCATCAATACCAGGCATATCCTCATACGTCCAAACAAAGATATCAAAATGAGAATGCAAGAGATCAGAATGTTCATCTGGTTCTTATGAAGAGTGACACTTCCCAATCTTGATTGCTTTTTTTCAAGGACTTAAGATCCATAGAGACCTCAGTATTATCTCCTTTAAGGGGAGAACTATGATCTTGAGGATGAGATATCAAAACATCATTACTAACATTACATAGAGGTTTTTCCTCATCAATACTCAAGACGGATTCTCCAAAGTACACTTGTTTATGCAAGTGGTACAAGAGTTATCTCTTATGATTAAAATAAGGCAATGGGGAATAGACAGCTAGGAAATCCTCTAGTGCTTTGTCCAAAGAGAATACATCTAAAGGAATTTTCTCAGCCTACTCCCTTTCCTCTATCAACTCAGGATGAACCAAGCTCAACAACTAGGATGAAGTCATGTTAACACTCCACCAAGGTTTTCACTTTGACTATTCAATAGAGCATCCTAAACCTAGATAGCACCATTGTAGATTAAACTAGATATGTACTTGAATTCCTTATTCAATACACCCCAATCCTTTCTACCCATAGTTGTATTGAGAGGTGAGTTCATATCCAAAACCATAAGGAGTTTGTAAAACTTCGGGAGGTGGTGGTTCTACATGGAGTGTTTCATTCCACCAATGAATGTCAAATGTGTCTACGGGAGTTCTCCCACCTACCTTACTAGGTTTGCAAATGTTAACATCCTTTACAAGAGTTGGATTACTCTCCTTAGTAGAGGAAGGAGTGATCCCCTAGACAAGGTCACACTTCTCTTCCCGAGTGGTAGTGTCATCCATCTTTGTGTCAAAAGTACCTAGAAATTCTATGCAAGAGGGGTTTTCCTTGTATTCTATGATAAAGAATTCAAAGAAATAAAAGGAGCCCCAACATCACCAAGGAAAGAATTTGATTGAGAGGAAGAACGGGAAGACGGGGGAGGCTTAGGGTCCTCTTCTTTAGGTGGTTCATCTTTATCGACACTCACTCCAGGAACAACTTCCACAGAGGGTATTGATGAAGAACATGCCTTAGCATCAATGGTTAAAGATGGAATACAATTCTTGAGAGTGGATACAACTAAAGCATGATGGGCAACCACTAGCTCACAAATTTGAACAACTTTTGGATCTTCTTTAACTGTAACCACCTGATTATTTGCAATGAACTTCAAAGAATTGTGTAAAGTAGAAGTCACAACATCCATAACATGAATCCAAGGTCTCCCTAAGAGAATATTGTATAGTAACAGGCCAAGCATCATATAAACCAACGTAGGTAAGGTAATGGGACCTAGCTGCAAAGGTAGTATTATAATACCTAGAGCTTAGCGGCCAACATTATCAAACCCCTAAATGTATAAGGAAGAAGCTACTAAAGAAGATTGATCAACTTTAATCTTAGGGAATAGGTCCATACCACAAATGTTGAGAGCTGAACTAGTGTCAAAGAGAGTACACCTAATACTTATTAACATTAATTATAATCATCAAGGTATCTGCTTTCTTCTACACATCTTGAGGTGGGAATTCTTATGGGTGGAACATAATATTTAGCGAATCCACTCGAATATGAGCCAATAATGCATTAACATCCATAGGCCTAGTGGAGGTAGGAAAGAGAATGTTTGGTAAAGCTTTCTGAAGCATCTCTTGGTAAACTGGAGCAGTTTGAAGCAAGTCCCATAGTGAGATCTTAGTCGAGCTAACACAAAGTTGCTCGAGAACATTGTAATCACCCATTGCTTTGATCACAAGTTTAGGTTCTGAAGGAAGGCTTGGTTGAGAAGGTGGTAAAGAAGTAGGAACTAGAGTGGGTTGTGATGTAGGAATACAAGGTTGTTGATCCAAGTTCTATTTATTTCTCCTCATATTATATGTGTTCCCAACAACATTATAGGAAGTGGATTCCATAGCTTTCATGAACCTCAAATATAAGTCCAATGAATCACTATGACATGAAATACCATAGAAATAATAGTTCTCCCTAGAGGATTATTCAACTAGGGTCACATAAATGATGGGTTTCTTAGGGCTCTGAGGAGCCACAAAGACCGCAACCACATTTACCAACTCCTTAGCTTGCGAAGGAGGATTTTTTATAGAAGATTTGTAGATAGGGGAGAGTGCTTCTAAGAAGTCGTCTAGAGCATCTTCCAGCTTATCAAAATATTCTTTAGAAAAGGGATTATCATAAAAATGCAACATCATGAAAATAGATTCGATGTGTTCATGTCGTGTTCACCAAAATGTGATATAAGAGGGATTCACTGCACACGGATCTCTTCATTCTAAAGAGATCACAAGGGAATGAACTACCCTTATACACCTCAACATAAGCAAGTTATCATAAATATAGAGAAGTATACCCAAGTTGTGTTTTAGAGAAATTTACTTCAAATCCTAAGAGAGTTAAACCTTGAGATTTTTTCCTTATATGAGTGAGGTCTCAACCAAAAAGCAGTAGTGTGGTTGTAGGATGCAAGTGTCACATGCTACCACCTAAAAGACGTGTTGATGTCCTAAGCAATACATGGTGTAGGATCTCAAGTGGATGGAACCGGGTTTCACTTCTAAGCTCAAATTTAGGACGTACTGAATGAAATAAACAAGCAGGAAGCCAAAAGTTGTAACAAACACAAGGGAACTTGGAGAGAGCTTACCTTTTACTAGACATTCAACTCTTCACTCCAAGCTCCACATTGCATCTACACACAAAAGAACAAGGGGAAAAGGTTGGGGTTGTATAGGAGCTTGCCTTAGTTAGACCCTCATTTTGGTGTTCCCACCTCCACTGACATCCAAGTTAGAAAGGAGTGAAAATGAAGTAGAAAAAGTGTGTGCTGAAAACAAAACCCACTTTAGGAGTAGAACCTACACCACGAGATAGTAGATAAATAAATAGGAAAGGAAAGTGAGAGAGAGAGAGAGCATTACCCATAGGTCTAAACCCTCTCCAAAGCACACAAATGCACCGTTGAGTGCTTGCTTGAGAGTTGTTGCTGCTGGAAGGACCTCAGTCCGACATGGCTTCACTTGTGAGAGTGTTGCTATCAAGGATGAAGAGAAATCAAAACTGGAGGAAGTGGTAAGAGAGCTTGAATGAATGACTTCCAACCCAAAACAAGAGAAAGAAAGGGGGTTTTAATGCATGCAATGGTGGAAAAGATCCATTACATCTAAAATATGACTACTAGGACACGTGTCGAGATAGTCAAGATTCTAGATTCCCTGTTTCAAACTCAGAAAACTGCTAGGTGTGCACGCCAAATAGACGTTCAAAGCCTAGATTTTTAGGAAATGTGTCATTAGGCTTTTGTTTCACTACCACAAGTCCACATGGAGTCAGAATCACAAAATTCTAACTCATGAGATTTTTTTCATTAATGCTCTAAGGCGTCATAAATGCACATAAAAATGAAAAAAATGTGGAATTTCCTATAGGTGCAATTCTGCGACATTAGGATATCTAATAAAGTCTTGAATGATCATAGGCTTGTTATACTTTTGAATCAATATCAAAACAATGGTTAACCAATGTTCATCTCATTCTTCAATTTCCATCCATCGTATTCTTCTTATTCTTCTATCTTTACTAGCATTTCTATCCAAGTATCAAATTTGTGTGATATATATCAAAATATACATTAGGTTACCCGTGGTTGATGATTCTCTATACATCATAACAAATTTCTACATCAAATATCTGATCTTTCTAAAGAAGTATCTTTACATCCTATCTAAGCCAAACTCATCCTAAATCTTTGTCATGATCTTGACCTAAAAATTAAAATTTCCACCCAATCTCTTCAGGGCACAGGGTACCAGCTTAATTCCTTCCATTGGGGTAATAGTGGGGTATCCGAAAAATTAATTTATTTTTAAGTTCTTGATTTGAGCAACAACATTAATCCAAAATGTGTTAGTCTTTGAACCAATGTAATGGTTACCTTGCTTCAAAGAGGGAAAAAATGTAGACTCTTAAAATTGTCCTGAATGATATTACACACTTGAATTTGATTAATAACATTTTTTTGTCCTAAATCTACCTCCTTATCAATTGTTTAATTGAATGATCCTAGTTGTTTAATTAAATCCTTCAATTTCTTTTATTAATAAAATGATCATTATTATTTGGTTAATTCACCCCCTTTCACACTAATTCTCATCTTATTTAATTGAGTAGTGTGAATTATTTGATTAAATTGCTTATGTCCTCTCATTTAATTAATTGATTATTTAATGAGCATCATAATTTCACTCAACTTGCATAATTAAAAATGTGTTTTAATTATCTAATTATCTATTTTCCCTCACCCTCCCACTTGAAAGGGAATATCCCTCCATTTGAACTCAGAAATGGAATATTCTTTTGTAATGACTTCCTAACAACTTCCTAATTTTTAGGAAGTGTGTTTTTTTGAATCAATCAAAGCCATTGATTAAGTCCTCGATCCATGTCAATTCACATTTTCATCCCTTGATGAGAATCCATGATCCATGCCTTCACCTCTCATGGCTTCTCATTCCTTGATTGATCAAATAAATCCTAGCCATTGATTCACCATTTTCTCCTTTAAATACACCCCATTTCTATCAAAAATTGATCCAAAATCATTTGAGCATAGTTATACTATGGACTTGCATCCACACTTTCATCTATTAGCATTAATTTGTGAAATTTTCATCTATTGTGGTTCAAATATCCATTATCAATCATCAATCTATCAAATCAAGCTTGTTATAATCTAATGGATTGGGAAAGGGTTGTCATTCCACATCAATGTAGCACTAATCCCTAATAGGATGAGGGTGAGGCATTAGAATAGGTTCTATTTATTCATTTCTTTTTGTTTATGTTTAATGGCTTCCTTATTTAATTGTTTTCAAGTATTTCATTGGGATTATAACTTAACTAGATAAGTATTGCTTAGAATCTATTGGATCTGGTGTATTTAGCTTGTGTTATGATTATAGTCACACTCTTATATTTTCTAAGGAAACTACCCAGAACTCAAAATATGACATGGATCAGAGGTAGACATATTTCCCATCATATCACATAACATATGATTGGACTTGGAGATGGGATGACACTAGATAATGCTCTTGTTTTATTTGTAGTTTTTTTAAAGGAGAATGCATGAAAGGGACAAAATTCCAAGGAATATGGTTGAAAAATATCACAATGACATCACTTTCCTTGTATCAACTAATGAATGTATGATGGAAGTAGTGGAACCAAGGAAAATATGGATCCCTGCACTAGGATATGAGTTTAGTGAACAAGAAATTATTGGTTATGCTAACATTTTGTTTAAAAATCCAAAGGATGAAACTAAAGCAAGGCATAGGACACATGAGGAAAAGTATATGGAAGTACACATGGAATAGAGGAAAGCACAGATCAAGAAGAATGTTGATAATATGGTTGATGTGTATGCAAAGGAAATGGGCATTTCTACAGAAAGAGAGTGGTATGCAAGAGAAAGAGCTAAGGAAGACTTAAATTCTATATAGAAGCATCTAGAAGCACAAGATGGTCAGGTAGGATAACTACCACTCCTCCTTACACTTATAAGTCCTCCAAGACAAGGAAGCTCATTGGAGAAAAAGAGATTTAGACTACTATCTGCCATTTGGAAAAGGAGAAACCTCTTTTGTTAGTGCAAACTACAAGGACTGAGAAGAAGAAAACTAGCATTATTGCACCACCAGATGCCCCAACTAAAAGAAGATTTAAGCATAAATCCATGAGAGAGAAGGGCATATATATTAATGTTGCAGAAGAAGAAGAAATGAATGTGGAAACTAATGCTTCAAAACCAAAAGTAGAAGGAGAGATGCAAACAAATGATGCTCAAGATTAGCATGATGTAAACAAAGAAGTTGCATTAGATAACACTCCTCTAGAAGTGGAGGACATGACTAAAATGGTTGTTGAAGAACTAATGTTCGGATAAGACATTGTGAAGGAAAACATCATTACTCCTCTTTCGATACAAGAAGAATTTACTCCTTTGTTTATCGCAAAAACCCCTACTAAGGAAGATAATACAAATGAAGATGATAATGAAGAGAAGGGTGATGAGGAGAAAGCAGAAGAGTATGAGAAGGAAAGTGAAGATAAGACTAATGATGCATCCAAAGATGCACAAGCAGTAAAGGAAAAACCAACAGTCCCTGGTAGTGTTGAAGATAAAGGAAAGGCTATGGAAATAACTAAGGTTTTAGGTGAATCTTTTAGCTCCTTTAGAGATTCCTTAAAAAATCTATTGAGCATGCAGCCCAAAATTCAACTTGTTGTATCTTCACAATTATTAGAGTTACTAGTGCATCAAGGAAATGTTGAGCTGGATAAAATCTCTCTCATTCATAAGCTATAGTTGGGAGATATGTTTCATGCATCTGCAAGGAAATAAATCATAGAGACATACAAAAAGAATAGAGAAATGATAGAAGAAAAAGTAAAGGCTTTACAAGAGGCCATACCCAGTGTGAATATAGACACATCTCTATTCAATATGGAGAACCTAAGACTACTAATTTATTCATTTAAGGTATATGCATTTGGACTAAAGGAAGAAGTAGAGAAAGAAGTTGAGAAAAACATAAATGATAAGAGAATGTTGGAAATGACCGAGAAATGTGTAATTATACATAAAAAGTTTTAGACCTATTGAAAGATGTTGAAGAATATGTTGATGAGGTGAAGGCTCTATATTAGTATGGGTTGAAGTGGGTCGGAGCCATATAGAGCATAAGAAAGGAGATAAGATCTATTGAGTCTCAAATTAATATTACTTCAAGTGCTTATGATCTGGTAGTTGTTCTAACTAGAGAGAAAATAAATACAATTAAAGATATGCATAAGAAATTATTCAAGATAGAAGCACATAAAGAACACGTTATCTTGCAATTTGGAGGATTAAGTGATCTTGTCAAATCCTAAATTCTTACTTGTCTTAGAAAGATATCCTAATTGTGGACAAAGCTAAATAGATTAATCTGGTACTTGCCACTCTCGAAGAGGGAGAAGAGTTATTGCTTGAGTTTGAAATTCAAATTATGTTGATTGTGAAAGAAAAAAGAGAATAAGAATATGGAAGGAAAGCATGGGAATACCATTTGAAGAAGTTGCAAATATCAACCACCTCTGGTTGGCTTATTTCTTATATCTTCACACATTTTCCAATATTTAAGTTCAGACTCTTTGTATATTATGTGGACCATATAATGTTGTTTATAGTATGGTTTTTAGGTTTTTTCTTTGATATATGACTTAGGGGGAGTCAATATATTCTTTTTAGTTTGTATATATGCTCCAATTTCTCAAGGGGAGCTCCAATTAAAGTCTTAACAATTGTATAGGAACCTTCTATCCTTGATGTCAAAGGCAGAGAGAATGTTGGAGAATATTGGAGAATGTTTTTTTAGGTTTTTGGCATGTTTCCATTAATGAAAAAAGGGGAGATTCTTGCAAGTTCAGAGATTTTGGCATTAATGATGTTGTTTGGAAACATGAGCATGGAAGGTACCTAAAAATGTGCTGTAGTGTTTTCATTGATGTCAACATTGTAACATATTTGAAGATTTTTGTTGCAAACCATTTTGATCAGTTCTAACAGGTTTTCGAGGTATTGAGGAAGACATTTTTTCTAGTTGGTTTGATCTCGTAAAGATAGTTGTAATGGGAAATTGATTAAGTGTCAATTCTATGTATATTGTGTTACAATGCACCCATTTTTGGGTTTGTACCACTTTGCAAATAAATATTTCACTTAATTCTTCTGACATAATTTTTGTTGATGTTAGTGAAATAGATATTTTTGTATGTGGGACTCTCTTACACTTCTAGGGTTTTAGACCTAAAAGGAGAGAGATACTAAAACATTAACACTTCACTCAAGAAGAAACCCTTGAGATTTCAATACAAAGGAGATTGAAATATGTCAAATAGCATTGTCCTAATGGCTAAAAAATGATAAAGAAGTTCACCACTAATGCACAACTTAGAAAATGTAAGATGTTTGAAAACATGTTGTGATATGCAAAAAGACCTAGAAATGCAAATAGATTGTAATAAACAACTATGAAATTTAAACTGTGCATCTAGAAACTAGAGAGAGATGGAATGGAGCTCTAGAATCTTGAAATTGCTACTTTTTAGGTCAACTGGGACTCATACACCAAACTAGGTGACTTAGTCTTGCTTTGGGTGGATAATGTCGAAACAAGTTTCAGAAAAAATGGGTACTCATATCTGTAAAAATATTTGTCAAAATCCTACAGTGGGACTCATTTTCCACTAATGGCGAATTAGTCCACTTCCAGATTTCTGGAAATTCAAAAGTAGAATCTGTAGCTCTCTATCTGCACTTCTACTCCAAATTTAGATTTGGGTCTGAAACTATCAAATTCAATCTGTAGGTGTTCTCCAAGCTTCTTTTAGGACTTTGACAACTTTGGATGGCTTTGAAAACATAATGAAAACTTTTCCAATCATTCTCTTTGAAAAATATGCAACCTAAACCTATAAATCACATGCAAAGAGAGGGAAAAATTGTTGTGGGGTTAGTGAATATGGGTTTTCCTTGGTCAAACCTCGGGTTGGTAATTAAACCCTTAAAATGAAATGAAATGAAATATGGAAAGAGAATGATGAATGAACAAAAGGAAATGCTACAACTCACCAAACCCTTGAAGTAGAATGCTACAAATATGCAAGTAATAGCTCTAATGGATGTAGACTTGAAAATGCTTGAAATGCTTAGAATGCTTGATAGAATGAATGGGGAGATTAGGGGTGAAATGAGTAGAAAAAAATTATATTTATACTTCATTATCCAATAATTCCTGAAAATACATCATCATACACCGACCTTAGATCTTAGAAAAAAAAATCCACCATAAATTTGAATTGACTTTGAGTTTTGACCCAAAGGGGACTCATTCACCACTCTGAGAAAATTGGTCCCATCTGAGGGGACTCATTTTCCCAAAATGGAAAATGGGTCCCACCTTAGGAATTTGAGGTTGGTTTTGGGGCTTAAGTGTTTTAAATGATGTTTATTAGGTTTATTCTCCAAAAACTCATAAGTAAGGCCTATAGATGCAAAATAACACCAATTAAAGCATAAGAAAGCCCAATTATTAATGAAAAGCCTAGAAAAGTGTGAAATTTTGTTACAACACTTTGAAATAAGGCTTGGTAAATGATAAAAAGTGGTTATTTAGGTGAAATACACTAATAAGACCCTAGAAAGGTTTGAAAGTGCGTTACAACACTTCACAACACTTAGGTAAGGTATCATTAAAATTCTTATAGTTCACAAGGGCCCAATACCTAATGCGAATGTGCTATCCACATTGCAACACTAAATTAAGGAAAAAATAATCCAACATCCACAAGAAAAATTGGAATGAGTGTGAAAATGTCCAAAGATCCATATTTCTATGCTACATTTAGCCCCCACTTTAGAGAGAGGAGGAGCTTGCTTCAATATCACACTAAAGTAGACAAACATGCATATCAAGAGGGATCCAAATGTACCCATGTTGGTAGGATGAAACAATAATGATCAAGAGGGGTGATCAAGCCTCGAGGGTCAAGATCCCATGGAAAACCAAACATAAGCACAAAGGAACAAGGCCAATAATACACTGCCAAAGATGAAAAAGGAGAAAATAAAAGAAAGAAAAGAGAGAATTAGATCAAGCTTTGATCGTTTATCCATCACGATGTGGATCAAATATACATTTTTTGTTCAGAAATTGTATACTCACTTTGAGGCGACAGGACTCATGGCTCTTTCCAGGTGAGAAGGCCTAAAAGGGTGAGAAACATACACTCATGGTTGGTATGCACTCACATACATGCAAGTGGCTATAGGGAAAGTCATGCCTTGGATTGGGCTTCCCACATAACCATACCAAAGTTATATGTTTTGATATAACTTTAATAAGGTGCCACAAAAGAAAATGAATTTTCAAGCTTCATGAGATAAGAAAAATTTCATATGCTTGGAGCTCATGAACAAACACAATGGCTCCATAGGCATGCAAGTTGTGTTATACAAGGTGGCCATATAACAACAAATGCAAAGTACAACATACAAAGAATGTTCAAAGGAGTCTTTCTTAGTTCATGAAAGGTCTTTAATTTAGGGAACATTGTACCTAATGTCTCCAAGAAAGGACTAGTCAAAGAATAGGAAATTCACAACTTAGGGGATGCAATGTGTCGCATCAAGCCACTAAGAGGAATGTAATATGCTAAGATAGATCACGCTCATGAAGGAAACTATGCCAAATGTCTTTCACAAAGTGAGAAGTGCATCGAATGCAGTAAGAAGGCTACACTATGAAGCAAGAAAAAAGGAAAAATGAAAAAGAATAATGCCAATGTATGCCACCACTTTAAAGGAATTGCTACACACCAAATTGTGAGCAATTACTTTAAAGTAGAAAATGAAAAAGGAAAAAAGGAAAGAAGACATGAGAGCCAATGTGGAAATCCCTTTGCCAAGTCATATGTTTCCAAGTAAGGCTTTGTTATGTGAGAGAAAAAAGAAAGGAAGAGGGGTTGCTCCCAAAATGAAAATACCAAACACATAAGCGATCTATTGATTTGGGGTCAGTATGTTTGTTGCTACAATGTTTTGTAAGGAGCTCAAAATTGTCATCATCCCCCAAATACATAGAACTAGAATAATAACACAAAGAGACCAAAAACAAAGATTTTTTTTTGGGTCAACATGGAAGAGACAAGGTGTCTCGATTCTTTGTGTCATCCCTAGAAGGAAAACACAAGACAAATGAAAAGGGAAATGAAAGACACATAAAAGATAATGAAAAAGCTTTTGGGTCAACATGGAGGAGACATGGATGTCTCAATGACTTGCATCATCCCCAAAAGGAAAACATAAGAAAAAGAACAAGGAAAATAAAATGAAAATCATTTTGGGTCAACATGAAACAGACGCAGATGTCTCAATGCCTTGCATCATGCCTAAAAGGAAAAAAACAAGAAAAAGATTAAAAAAAGGCGAAAGCGATACACGACATAGAGAAGAATGAAGGTACAAATAGAAGAATGTCAAAAAGAGAGATAATCATAAAGAAAAACATCATGATGGATCACATTATGCACATGCAATCACATAAAAGAAGAAAAATAAAGTGCAAAAGACTAGTAAGGAAAATGTGAGTCAACTATCGAGCAAGTCATCTACCTCCCAATCTCAGTCTTCATAAGCGAAAGGTGAATAAAACAACTAGGGGACAATGGAAAATGCATTACTAGAACAAGGCTAGCAACTTGTTGCCCCCATTGGGTGCAAGGAAAGAATGAGCTAAGAGAGGTGATGGGAAAGTTCATGTAAGAGTGAGAAGGAAATGCTCATCAACTATTACATGACAAGGAGTAGGATAAAATGTCAAGGGATCATTGGATATCAATTATCACCATCAAAATGATACTTGCTCAATATTTATTTTAATGTATGACACTCATCACTACTATGTCCAAGAACTCAATGATATGCACAATGTGGAACTTTGACATCTTTAGGATATATCACCAACCTATTCATAAGTGGTAATAGTATTAGTTATTTGTTTAAAAGTATTTGTAATTTCCTTTCACTTTCAAGTGGTGGATGGAGAGGAAAATTTAGATTTTGTAACATGTAAGGCCTCTTGCATTTTCTAGATTCACCTTTCTTTCTAATTAAAGTAGGAGGACCCAAAATGATCCTCTCATCCATGTCATCGTTATTAAGCAAGGGTTTCTCTCTAGAAAGGAGGACATTCAGATTAGGAGGGGAATCAAAGATAACCATGCCATCATTATGAAGCCTTAGATATTCTCTAGGAGGCTTTTTCTTATTAGAGGGATCTTGATACCCTAACCCCTTTGTATTTTCATCATTTGAATTTTGCACTAAAATTTTATGAATTGCAAGTTCACTTGTTTTGTCACATCTTTGTTTGCTCAAGATTGTGAAGCCTTTTCCATATGTTTCTTGAAGGTTCATTGGAGTGTTTGTTACTTTTTTATCATAAAAGGGTTGAGTTTTTGCTTGTCTAGAGGAAATAGGTTGACCTATTTTTGGGAACTTAGGTTCAAATTTTGTTTCAAGAAGTAAGTAACCAAACATCTTAGGATGTGGTATGGTAGGAGGATTTGGTTGGTTCATGGATGGATAAAATGATGCATTAGCTTCAAGGTTGTCAAGACAATCATTTAGGAACTTATGCATACTATCATCATCTTAAATTATGTCAACATCACGAGGAGGACATGCATGAAGATTTAAAGCAGCATGAGTAAGTTGAATATCATTAGGATCAATTCCAAAGGCACAACTTGACACATCCACTAAGGACTTTGATGACATCCAGATCTTATTAAAACACATATCCATGATAAAAAATTGTATGAAAGTAAACTAGATGCAATGAATTGAATGAAATAGTAAATATAGAAACTAAAAAAGAAGGGAAAAAACAAAAAATGAATTGGAAATGATAGAAAATGCAGTGCAATGAATTGAATGAAATAGTAAATTTAGAAAATGAATTGGAAATGACAGAAAATGCAGTGCAAAATGTGCATAGGGATGGCCCTAATTGGCAAATGAGTCTTGGTACTGATTTGTTTGAAAATTTATAGAATTTGTAAAATGAATTTTATGCTTGTTATATTTTCTGATGCAAATATGAAGTGAAAATGTAGAATTTTAGTGATTTTTAATTTGATAAAATGCAATAATGTCAACTATATGAGCTTTTTACTAATGCAAATTTTGAAACCCTAGAATGCAAATTAAACAATGTAAAATTTAATACAATGTTAATTTAAGATTTACCTATGATATAAATGCATTCCAAATCAGAAATATGATGCTCTAAATGCAGGTTCACCAAAATGAAATGGATTTTTTTTATATGTGGGACTCTCTTACACATCTAGGGTTTTAGACCTAAAATGATAGATATAAAAACATTAACACTTCACTCAAGAACAAACCATTGAGATTTAAGTGCATAGGAGTTTGAAATATGTCAAAGAGGGTTGTCCTAAAGGCTAAAAGATGATAAAGGAGTTCACCATGAATGCAAAACTTAGAAAATGCAAGATGTTTGAAGACATGTTGTGATATGCAAAAAGACCTAGAAATGCAAATAGATTGTAGCATAAAACTATGAGATTTAAAGTGTGCACCTAGAAACTAGAGAGAGATAGAATGGAGCTCTAGAATCCTTAAATTGCTACTTTTTAGGCTAACTAGGAATCATACACCAAACTAGGAAACTTAGTCCTAGTTTGGGTGGATAATGCCAAAACAGGTTTCAGTCAAATAGGTACTCAGATCTGGAAAAATATTTATTAGACTCCTATAGCGAGACTTATTTGCCACTAATGGTGAATCAGTCCACTTCTAGATTTCTAGAAATTCAAAAGTGGAATCTGTAGTTCTTGGTCTACACTTCTACTCTTGATTTAGATTTGGGTCTGAAACTGTCAAATTTAGTTTGTAGGTGTTCTCCAAGCTTCTCTTAGGACTTTGACAACTTTGAATGGTGTTGAAAACTTGATGAAAAATTTAGCAATCTTTCTCTTTGACAAATCTACAACCTAAACCTATAAATCAAATGCAAAGTGAGGGAAAAATTGTTGTGGGGTTAGTGAATAGGGGTTTGCCTTGGTTGAACTCTGAGTAGGTAATTAATCCCTTGAAATGAAATGAAATATGGAAAGAGAATGATGAATGAAAAAAAGGAAATGCTACAACTCACCAAACCCTTGAAGTAGAATGCTACAAATATGCAAGTAATAGCTCTAATGGATGTAGACTTTAAAATACTTGAAATGCTTAAAATGCTTGATAGAATGAATGGGGAGATTGGGGGTGGAATGAGTAGAAAAACCTTATATTTATACTTGATTATGCAATAATTCTCAAAAATACATCATCAAAGGCCGACCTTAGATCTGAGAAAATAAAACCCCACTAGAAATTTGAATTGACTGAGTTTTGAGCCAAAGGGGACTCATTCGCCACTCTAGGCGAATGGGTCCCACCTTAGGAATTTGACGTGGGTTTTGGGGCTTAAGTGTTTTAAATGATGTTTATTGGGTTTATTCTAAAAAATACTCATAAGTAAGGCTTGTAGATGCAAAATGGGGCCAATTAAAGCATAGAAAATCCCAATTATTATTGAAAAGCCTAGAAAGGTATAAAATTTTGTTACAACACTTTGAAATAAGGCTTGGTAAATGATAAAAAGAGGTTATTTAGGTGAAATACACTAATAAGACCCTATAAATGTTTGAAATTTTGTTACATCACTTCACACAACTTAGGTAAGATACCATTAAAATTATTTTAGTTCACAAGGGCCCAAGACCTAATGTGAATGTGTTATCCACATTTCAACACTAAATGAAGGAAAAACTAAGCCAAAATCCATAAGAAGGATCCAAATGAGTGTGAAAATTTCAAAAGATCCATTTTCTACGCTACAATTAGATGTATCTAATTCCAAATTTTCATTAGGTTTTAGCAAGTTGTTTGAGAGATATCAGTAGTAGAGTTCAAACTAGTAATTTATAGTAATTTTCTATATAATGTAGTTGTGTGGGGAATTTTACACATCTCTGTGGATGAGTTGTTGAATTTTTGTTCTTGAAGATATGTTTCTAAATGGTAGTAGAGTATGAATTCAAATCAACATCAAGCTTTGGGGTCCGTGTGTCGAGATGTGGATACATAGTTGAAGGTTTTTTCTATTAGGTCTTATGTGGAGCCAACCAAATATGTTTGAAGGTATGCAAAGGTTAAGTAAGTATTGCAATCTTATGTGGGATAAATTATAGGTTCATACCGACCTATTTCAAATTCTTCTTAGTTTTGAATTGTGGCACATTATATGTATGAAATTTTTAGAGCTAACAAGTTATATTTTGATTGTTACATCTAATTAGGATGATCTAATTGATGTTTTATGTGGATATATAAGTTAGATTTTTTTTTAATATTTTGGGTGATAGATGATGTATGAGATGTGAATTTGATCAAAGAAATGTGAAGTTATGTTGCAAATATTGAATTGAAGATTAGAATTGTGTGAATAAAGAGCGAGGGAGAGTGTTGAATTAGAATAAGATAAAGATTGTTTATTATGGTTCAATAGGACTGTATTCATGCTTTTGTATGATGCAATTATAATAGTTAAAAATAGGCTATGAGCCACTATCTCTCTTCTATCCTTTTCTCTATGGATAGTGAGTCCACATGTAGGGAGAACTTCTATAAATATACTATAACTTTTGATAATATATTGTGAGCTAACCCTCACCATGGTTTTTCCCATTTTGGGTTTTTCACATAAAAATCCTAGTGTTCATGTGTTGTGTGATGTTGTGAATGTTTCATGCTTTATTTCTTCATTATAGTTGAATATGTTTTGGTAATTGTATGATTACTATTTGAATGGTTTAAGGGAATACTGATTCACCCCCCTCTTAGTATTGAGGGTGTTCAAAACAATTCTTGTAATTTCTCAAAAATCAAATGCTTATAGATATCAATTAAAATTGGATATTAAAATAACATTACTGATACTAACATATTCACATTTGGAGCCAAAAGAGGTGGTCTAGGGTATGGTGTGACCTAGAAAAGATCTAACCTTTTCGACATCAAAAGATGTTAGGGGAAATATTAAATGTATAATTTCATTTCCCATGTTTGATTTTCCAAAGATGCTTACAAAAATGGTAATTAATGCATGATTAGGTCCTTGGGGAGAAAAACCTAGTGTGAAATTGTCAAGGGTAACAATTTTCAATGCTACATTTAGCCCCTCCTTTAGTGAGAGTATGAACATAAACTAAAACTCAAAATAAAGTACAAATAGGTCAAGAGGGTTTCAATTATCTAAATATTGAAGAGATAGAATGGTATTGAGTCTAGGGGATGCACTAGGCCCCAAAATTGAAGATCCTATGGTAATACAACATGAGAACAAAGGAAAACACATATAAGATGTAATGCATCATAAAAAACATGAAGCATACATGATAAAGACACAACATAACATAATGCAAAGATTAAAAAAAAAGTACAACACAAAAAAACACACCAAACAAACACAAAGAAGACACATAAAAAAAAAAAAGTTTAGTACTAAAAGGATTCAAGTTGATAAGGTGAAGAGACCTTAATATTAAATTTATCTCAAATACAAAACATTGTCTCTTGAATATGATGTTGGAAAAAGTGAATGCTCTCATGAGGAACAACAAGCTATGTTATGTGAAGTCACTCATGAGCCAGACATAGATCAATTGGATAGCAAGTTGTGTTATGCTAGGTATGATGGGTTCCACAAGGTTAGAAATATATGTTATGCTATGTATCTCATGAAACACATGGATCCATTGGAAAGAAAGCTATGTTATGCTAGGTGGCCATATTAAAATGTGATCAAATTCATGAATCAACAAGCTATGTTATGCTAAACACATGGATTGTTTTACAAGATACACCTTAGGGAGAACATAATGTTTAACATCATGAGGGATCATTTAAAGTCATAGATGAAAAATCACCTTAGGGGTGTATAAAGTTTAACATCATGGGGTACCATTTAATATCACATAGGATGAAATAGCCTCAAAGGGTGTATCATGTTTAGCGTCATAGAGAACAAAAATCAAAAGAAATTTTCCTCAAGGGGTGTTATGAATAACACAACCCCTAAGGGTGTATGCCAATGAATAGATCACAATATGTCAAAGTAAAACACTCTATATATTGGAGGTCACACCTTAGGGAGTATCAATCATAGTACTGCCACAAAGGGGACAGCCTATAGATTGAGGAGACCACACTTTAGTGAACATCCATTTGATATTATTATTAAAGATGACACAATCTGAGAAATAAGGTTACACCTTTGGAGGATGTATAATATCACAACTAAAAAGGGACCATTTTACTTTAATAATTGTAATAAATGGTGTAATATTCACCCCTTAAAATGTTAGTGTACTTGCTATACTAATTTTTAAAGGAGATAATAAAATATATAAAGGATCACTTAAATAAAATACCCCTTATGAGAGGCTTCCTACTCTTGGCCCCAAGTGTAAGGGCCAATATGATCCTATATGGATTATATCACATTCCCCTGTATTGATGAAATATGGTCACACAAAATAATTTTGTGCCCCATGATGGTAATAAGTATTATGAAAAACTATGACTACCACATAGCAAGGAGAAAAACCATAGTTATTTTGTTTACTATCTTATCATATTTTTCCTTGCAAGTATCTATGGCATCTAATATCTTCTTTAAAGTATGATGTACATTAGTAGTATAAACAAATAATGTATGATATGCACAAAATGATGAAATTTTACTTTTGTGTTTAACATCTCTTCTTAGTAGTCTATTGTGCACAACATTTTATGATAGATACATCAATTGTGTGAAACACAATTCTACCAACATTTTACTTGTTCTATTTCTCCATGGACATCAAACCCATTTTCCAAGCTTTGAGAAAGATTTAGTTGAATTTTTTTGTGCACCTGTCATTCCAATTATCTTACAAGTAAAAATTTAGTGACTATGAAATTCGTGAGATGATAAAAAAAACATTGGAAGATTGTTAAATGCTTTTAGCAATCAATTTTACAACTATTTAATCTTTGCTAATATTTTATTGCTTTATTATTGGTCTTTATACACCTCTTCAATGTTCCATTATAGGTGGTGAGCTGGATTTTATGTCACACATTCACACAACCTTCAATTAATTAAACTAGTAATCACAACTTGGTGTGCAATGGATACGTCAAAGAGGTGTGGAAGGTCAATTAGGGAAAAATGTGATTTATTCTTTGAATGTAGTAAATGAGGTCAATTGGTAGGTCTTTTTTAAAATGATACTATTTATATATTATTATTATTATTTTTATTATTATTATTATTAGTATATTATCAATTTTATTTTTTATTAACATACATATATATTTTTTATCCTAACCTATCTAAAGATCAATTAAACTATGAGTTTTTTTAATTAATTTAATTTTATCTATATAGAAATAATAATATAATAATTATTAATTAGTAATTATAAAAATATTATATATATATATATATATATATAATAGTTTTGTTAGAGAATATAGTATATGTTTTTTTTTTTAATAAAAAGGGGGTAAAAACTTTATTGAAAATCAGAAAGCAACATTACAAAGGAAGAAAAGGACCGAGGTCCCAAGGAAAAACAAGAGCAACGAACCAAACAGAGATAAAACAAGCAACACCATTATCTGTCGCCATTCCCAACCCTATCCTCAATAAGAATATTTGTTAAATCAAGACAAAGCTCCTGAGGAACCAACTCCCACTCCTCAATTCTCCATCCCTCAACATGCTCAAAAGCCCATTTCACCAAACAATCAGCTGCCCTATTCCACTCCCTTGGAATATGGACAAGAGTCACAATTTCCATCAAATAACTAGCCCGCAGAATTTGTTGCACAACCCTAGCCAATTGCTAGTTGACATCAGCCACTTTCTGCTCAATAAGAAAATTGATCAAAATCTAGGAATCAGATTCACAAATAATCCTTCTCCACCCCAAAGCATGAGCCCTCTCAAGAGCATCAAGAATAGCCAGCCCTTCCACCAGGTTGATGGTCTGTATCCCTTCATAGATCGAAAAGAGGAAAATCACTGAGCCCAAAGAATCTCTACCAATCCCCCCAATACCAGCCGGTCCCGGATTGCCCCTTGAAGAACCATCAGTATTGATCTTCAAAACACTGTTAGGGGGAAGTTTCCATTTGCCATCCCTATCAATTTTTTGCTTCTCACGACGTCCTCTCTTAGCCCTAGTCAAAGCCAAAGATGACCCTTGAATCCCCAATCTCTCCACCAAATCTGTATCCCTTTTCACCAAAGGGAAATCCACTTCACACCTAGCTTCCACTGTTTCTTGAACCATGCCCAATAATCCCTGCTAAATTTGTTGTACTAGCCTATGGTCCCCATGAAATATCCTTCGATTGTGTTCCAGCTAGTTCTGCCACAATAAGAAGATAGGCCCCACAAACCACACCTCCTACAAAAAGGAGGCCACAAAAGGGGGCCAACCCATCCCCTGTCAAAACTCAATCAAGGAGGAAGCATGAACACAAGGAGTTGTCCAAACACCCCACCAAAAATCCCAAAGTTGGAGGGCGAAAGAGCAATGAAAAAACAAATGGGTAGAGTCCTCCTCATTAGCCACACATATAACACAAACATAAGGACCATGGAAACCTCTCTTCCGAATGTTATCCCAAGTCAAACACTTATTCCAGGCCAACATCCAAATAAAACAATTACATTTTGGCCAAGAAAGCTTGTTCCAGACCTTCTTCCAGCATTGAAGTTCAGGCCCAACCAACCTATGAGACAATAACCTACTATAACCAAAGGCTACAGTATAGGTCCCCATAGGATTGGGGGACTAGGCAAGCCCATCATCATCACGGAGAGAGCTACATCTTCGAATGGAGAGGATACTTTCTAGCACAACACAATCCTCTTGCAAACCAACATCTGGCCACTCATTTGGGGGCTTCCATCTGGCCATCTCCAACTGACCACAGGGGAAAAAGGACTTAAAATCACTCACCCGTGACCAACCAGCCTCAAGAAATCTCAGACAAAGATTCAACAGGTTGGGAAACTGAGAGGTGATGGGAGGAAAACCATCCCAAGAATCATACCAAAATTGGACCTCTGTCCCCTTCTTGCAGATCCAAAATAATCCTTCCTTAATAAGCACATCCCCTTTCTTGAGGGTGCCCCAAATCATAGAGCCCTTCCCCACCAGGGGGTACCTAGAAATATCAGGTTGAGGGATCCCCGGGAGATACTTCTGAGAAAGAACCTTGGCCCAACTCTTATCCTACTCATTACACCACCGCCAATATAGTTTAGCAGCCAAAGCCTCCCCAGTCAAAGTCGACTGCCTCAAGCCATGTCCATATTATTTCAGACTACAAACCACCTCCCATCTAACCAAACTCCATTTGGAGGACTCCAAGCAACCAACCCATAAAAATTGTTGCGCCACAGAATCTAGGTCCTTAAGAAAGCCCATAGGGGAAACCTGGAGCATGCATCTATAAATGGGCAGAGCCTGCCCCACCGACTTAATCAACTAGACACGACCAACAAAGGATAACCATCGATGAGTCCAGTGGTTAACTTTCACCCAAAATTTATCCAAAATAATCTGCCAATACTCCCTAGGCAGTCTACTCACCAAGATGGGAATGCCAAGGTAAGTCAAAGGGAGAGTCCCAATCTGAAATCTCAAAGTGTGGGCAATCCTTTGTTGAATGGGGCCCAGAGTGTTGAAGAAGAAAATGGAAGATTTTCCATCATTAATCTGCTAATCGGAGGCAACCAGGTAAGCATCCAAGACTCTTTGTAAATTAGAGGCCTCTCGCATTGTAGCCATCCCCATCAAAGTAGTATCATCCAAAAATTGTAAGTGAGTTTGCGGAGGTAAGGTGCTACCCCACCTCCAACCTTGAATGAGACCAGACTCCACACTCCGTTTAATCCATCTCCCCAAACCTTCAGCTAAAAGAATAAACAAGGGGAAAGAGGATCGCCCTGATGAAGCCCCTTAGAAGCACCAAAAAGCTCAGAATGACTCCCATTGATAAGCACTGAGAAAGAGACTGAAGTAACACAACTCAAAACCCATTGAACTCAATCTTCAGCAAAACCAAAAGCACCAAGAACCTTCCAAAGGAAGGACCACCTAACTCTGTCATAAGCCTTAGCCATGTCTAGTTTGATAAACATCACTTTTTCTTTAGAGATGGCCATAGAATGGATGACCTCAGTTGCAATAACAATCCCATCCATAATTTTCCTACCAGCTACAAAACCACTTTGTTCTTTGGAGATCAATTCCTCAAGCCCCTTCTTCAACCTGTTAGCAATAAGCTTAGAAATAATTTTATAGATAACATTGCATAAAGAAATGGGCCAAAATTGGCTTAACCTATCAGCCCCCTCACTCTTAGGGATAAGAGCAAGAAATGTAGCATTTAGAGCCCTTAACATCTGCTTATTGTGTTGAGATTCATGAACCACAGCTAGGAGGTCAAGTTTGATGATGTCCCAGAATTCTTGAAAAAACTCAATTGGGAAGCCATCAGGACTAGGTGCCTTCCCTTTCTTCATATTAAAAACAATCCCTTCAATCTCTTCAAGTGAGATATCACTCATGAGTTGTTGATTCAACTCTCCAGACATGAGAGAGGGGATACAAGAAAGAATTTGTGCTTCCTCAGGAGACCCCCCTTGCGAGTCCTCCCTAAAAAGAGATTCAAAGTACTGCACTACCTGAGCCCTAGAGATTTCCGGGAAGGAGGAGAGATGATCTCCCCTGTCATTCACTAGACCAGAGATAGAATTGCCATGGCGCCTGGCTTTCATAGAATTGAAGAAGAAAGCTGTATTTTTATCCCCTTCCTGAAGCCACTCAATTCGAGCCTTCTGCTTCCAATATATTTCCTCTCGCAGTTCCCATTCTTCCAATGTTTTCACAGCCCAAGCCTCATCCTAAAGCAACTTAGTCATGACCCCATCCTCCCTTAACCTCCTTGTGATACCATCCAAATCAGCCTGAACGAACACCTTTGCATGGAAGACATCCCCAAAGTACTAACGATTCCATCGTTTGAGCTCAAATTTAACATATTGAAGAAGATTAGCAAAAGCATACATTGCTGTACCATAGGCTGGTCTACATTTTTTTCACCAATCAGACACCAAGTCATTCAAAGAGGGGTCCCGCAACCACATGAGTTGAAACCTAAAAGAGGGAATACGAGGCCCATGAGTTGACTCAGTAGCAAGCTTAATAGGCCAATGGTCTAATCCTCTCCAATCCAAGATCTCAGAACAAGATGACCACATCCCTCCAACCCAGTAACAAGAGACCAGAAACTGATCTAATATTTTTGCAATGCAAAACTCACCAACCCGACGATTGTTCCAAGTGAACTGACCATTGTTGGGTTTGATATCAACAAGATTCAAGGCATTGATATTGTCTCGAAGCAGTAGTGCAGAGGGCTCCAACCTTCCAGTGCCACCACGCTTCTCAGCCTACTCACAAATAGCATTGAAATCTCCAGCAAAAATCCATGGATGGAAAGGTAGCATGCTACGAATCAGCCTGATATGGGACCACAAACCTTGTTTACCCTGAAAATATGTAGGAGCATAAATATTAGAAAATAAAATGACTTCCCTTGACTCAAAACTAGTAGCAATCATAGACATAGAGGATTTAGAAGAAATCCACCAAAGAGGCCGGATTCTTCAAGGATTCCATAAACATGCCAGACCCCCAGAAGCTCCATGAGCTCCAATGCACTGGCACTCCCCGCTCCTCCACAACTTAGGTGCCAAACTTTGCATATTCTCAACAGATAACTTAGTTTCCTGCAAAAAAATGACATCAGGACCATGCCTTCTAACTAACTCGTGAACCGCTTTTTGTTTAGGGTTGTTGTTCAAGCCCTGTACATTCCATGATAGAACAATCATTTCAAGGGGCTAGAAAAAATAGAATCTAGAGTCTTTACTACCCTAGACTCCACCAAATTCTCACCTGCTAGTTTAATCTTTTCCACATCCTTTTTTCTACCAGGTTTAACAAATTTCTCTGCCCCGCCCTTCTTAATATCTTTTTGCAAAATTCCCAACTTGGGGGGAGGCTTGGAATTTGTAGTCGAGTCTAAACCAATGTTTCACCCAAGAACAGGAGAATCCACACCTACTATTGTAACAATGGCCAAGGGTTCCTGCACCTCGGAAACCCCCCTCTGCTGATCAGCTTCCAAATGCCGACAATCATCCCCTTGTGGATCCATTGAAGAATCAAGAACAAGATCCTCCTGAGCTAATCCCACAAGTCCTTAATCCAAGTTGATCAATCCTGGGTTCACCTCCAGTTGGCTGAGCTCATCCAAAACCTCAAATCTGTTGAACGTACCTTCATCTTTCCTTTCTTTAAAAGGCCTCTTTTGACCCCTTTTCTGATTTCGAGCCTTGACCGAAGCAAAACCATCAGAAGCACCCACCTCATCAGGAGAAATTCTCTTCCCTTTATCTGTTTCAGGAGGATTGCTCGTAGGATGTGAAGGCTGGGGCTCCCTAGGCTTATACCTTGGGCATCTCCACTGCAAATGGCCATATTCTCGACAAAGACGACAACGAAAAGGAAGAGTTTCGTAATCCAAATGTTGCACCCAAGAATAAGAGCCTGCACACATATCTATTGCATCGGGCAAAGGCCTACTTAGATCAATTTCAACACAAATGCATGCAAAAGTCATTATCTTTTTACTCAAATTCTGCTATGAAGTCCCAACCAGATTTCCAAGCACCGAGGCCAAAAGGTGTAGCACATTCTCTCGACAACATTCCATCGGAAACCTTTGTAAATGAACCCACACCGGGACACGATTTGGAAGCTCCTCTGTGGGGTTAAAACCTGCATGCCATGGCTTGATAAACAACCCTACCTTATTATGAAAATAAGGGCCTCCCTCAAATACCCTATTGCGATCAGGAATGCAATTAAATGTAACCATGAAATAATTGTTCGCCAGCAACATTATCTTCATTTCCCCCTCTGGCTCCCATGTCCTTCGGGCCCAAACCTCCAAAAATTGCAAGGAAACCCTCATCCCCAAAAAATTACAATATAAGGAGTGATTTGAATAATACTCAACATCTTCAGCAACCATCTCAGCCGGAACAACCAATTTTGGCCTCTCCTTACACCTCTCGAGACAACCGTTAATCTTCGTAATCCGTGATCCATTAGATAACCCCAAATCAACAATCCCTATATTCGGAGAAAACAAATTGTTATCGAAGGTCTTCATCCCTTGGCTTGAAAATTTTGGGCCTATTACTACTCGAAAGTCCAAGTGAGGGCTCCTCACTGACGTCTCACCCTTTGAGCATGCCATCATGCCAAGGGAAAATTACGAACCCCAAAAATGGGTGAGGAAAACCTCCCCACACCCTTCCTCTTATCACTACCCAACACCAAACCCCACACCTTCAATCCTCCCGACTTGTACAATAGAAAGAAGAGATAAAAGCAACGGGCATGCAAAACCCCAAGCTATAATAGCAAAAACGCAGGTTTCTAAAGCCTCACGCAACACCCACCACTGATCATAGGAAAAACCCTCAGGAATCACCTACAAAGAAAGCTTCCCATGCAAAAAAAAATGGAGGAATTCACAAAAAGAACGGGCAACAACCCTCACGTGAACCAAAAATGCACTATGGAGACACATCCAAGCCCAAAATGTAGCGGATAGAGCCAACCCCAATCGCCCCTCTTCTCAAGCACAAAAAATATCAGATAGAGCTAGGGTGTGGATGCCCTAGCTCAAGTTGCAGAACGCATGCCCATGAACCATCATTCTCCGAATGTTCCCTACTTCCCTTCGAATATAGTATATGTTAATAATAAATGATATAATAATATATTTATAATTATTTTTTATTATATAAAATTTACATTATATATTACTTATGCTAATATATACTTGACTATGTAGGATAAAGGATGCCATAATGTTAAAAATTAAATTTTTATTTTTTATAATTAATATCTACACAATTTTGTAAGAAGCATAAGGTTATACTTTAATATCATTACACTTTATAATATTATTAAAATGTCTCCATTGGTTGTTCCCTTTTGAGCCAGATGCTATAAATTGCTTTTATTTTTATATTATATTTTCTTCTTGTTAATATCATATAGGTAAAAAAGAGTGGGCCCAGGTGACATTTACACACATTTAATATTATTTTGAACAAATATTTTAACATCATTTAAATAAACATACTCTAAAACTCTCGTTGAAACCATATTTTCATGTTGCATCTCGCCAAATCAGATGAATGAAAGGTCAATACCAGTGAGGATGATTTTGGAGGAGTGGAAGCCAATAGCGACAAGGAAGCAACAATAAATGCAACCAATATTTTCTCATGTGACTTATCAACGAGTGGACAAATCAAACAACCAAGATTAAATTAGTGATCCTGCATACCTACTGCATAAATTTGAGCCATTGATTTAAAGATTTGGCTAAGATTTGGCTGAGGAGACACCATAGAGGGAACACCTTTGACATAATTAATGTACTTTTCATATTAGAAAAAAATAGAGCTTTCAAAGCAATAATAATAAGAAACCTCAACGAGAATTATTTTTTTAGGAAGCTTAATCAAATTTCACAATTTGTAAATAATTTTAGTTTCTTGGTTTTACATGTGCTTTATAAAAATATTGAAGCAATTAATTAACTTTATATTTTAAATATATTTATTTTAAAGATATAAAATAATATTAAAAATATTACTTTTAAATCGTTTAGATTGAAAATTTTAATATCTTTGAGAAAAATATTTTTAAAATATTTATGTTAATTTTAATATATATTATTATTATTATTATTTTGATATGTAAGATTAGGTATTTTATTAATATAGAAACTATATACATTACCTCTACAAAGTAGGAGATCAACACCATACCAGAAGCAAGGAACAAAACCAAGAAACCCCATACAATTCGACAACCCCACCGAAATCGGTCAAAAAGGCTACAATCGAGCCAAAAGACCAGAGAATGTAGCTAACCAAGAAAAAAATAAGCAAAAGGACATGCCTCATAGAAAACCATTTAAATTAGAAAAAGTTTCAAAATCTTCCACCCACTCCAGACCTTCCTTAGCCACCAACCCAAACTTCTGGTTCAGAAACTCCACAACCACTGCTGAAAAAATCCTATGACACATAAGCTCAACACCTTTCAAATCCAATAGGAAGGGGAAGACTCTCACCACTTCATCCATATCCCAAAGCAACACCAAATCAGAAGGACACAGTATTCCCTTACCAACAAAAGTCACTTTTAGAGTTTCCTCTAAACCACCCAACAGATCCCCATGGAACAGGCGCATGAGAAGCTCTTTGGCCTCCAACTTAGGAACGTGCCCTTCCAACAACACAACCAAAAAATGTGAAGAGATGTATGCATTGTCTCATGCATACTCTATCGTTTCCAAGTGACCTTTCCTAAGTACCATCTTAACAACCACCAAGACCAAAGGGTCGCTATCAAGAAAAATTCACTTAAGTTGTTGGTCGGTGATAACCATGAAGGTGGATTGCCTCTCTGTTTCTCTCAAAGAAATGGGGGTGTCTTCCCCAAAATATTCGAGCCCATCTAGTGACACAGAGATGATAAACTTAGAGCGACTCGACTTTTCCATCCGAGAAGCAACCAAAAGTTGATTGTCGCCAAATAAAACTTTACCTACAGAGGCACCCAACATACTCTTGAAACCAACCACAAACACAATTCCAAAACTAGTAGCCATAAATAGAGCCCACGACTAGAAAACTTAGCTCACCTCACATGAGCAAATAATAATGGTTGAGCAAGGCAATTCTTCCTTACAAGGAATACCATCCTCCAAAAATGATCTTAAAATTTGAGCATACCTTGAAATGAAATTTTTCGTGCCAACTATCTTCATTGCATGAGAGCACCATAAACAACATACTCTGACACCTTCCCACCTATGACCACCTTATCCACCCTAAACACCAGTGGTAGCCTAGCAAGTAAATGCACCCTGGGGAAGCTAAAGTAAGCCACATCATCCTCCCTTCGCCAACATGGCAGGGAACCTACCCAACCACCAACAATATATATTATTTTATTATTTGTAATTATTATAAATTAATTCAAGTTAAAATTTGTATACTTGTGTTTATTTTTTAGTTTAATTTTGATTAATATAAAGAAAGTAATATTTTGATATTAAGTAATATTTTATAATAAATATATAATATCATTTCTAATATATTTTGAAACTACTATATACATAAATAAATGCATAATAAGTAAGCGATAGATGAGAAATGACATATTCAGATAATTTTATATTTATTTTTGTGCTTTTGTGACTTAACCAAAATTAAATTCCAATTCTTGGCTAGATTTTATTCTCCTAGATCTGATGTCATCTTGTAGTGTTGTAGTTTCAAAGAATTTTGGATAAACAAGTATAAATAAAAGGTTATTTCACACATTTTCACCTAGCAAGTTTGCAAGTGACCTAAGAATTTCATGAGAGCATTCTTAATAGAAAATTGGAGTTTACAAGAGCATTCAATAGATTACAAAAGAATTTAAGGGTTGATTATCAAGTGTTTTGGAGCATTATTCAAGTATCAAGCATCATGTCAAAGTCATCGTGCATCATTTTTTTTTTTTAGGTAACAATTGTGATGTAGGGTTTTATGATTCTTGAGCAAGTGTTCAATTCATGATCTATCACATTCAAGAAAGAGTCAAGATCTACATCCATTCGAGCCACTTCATACATGTTTGTAACACTTGATTGTTAGGGTTTGGTGAGTTGCACATTACATTTTATTCATTCATCATTCCTTCCTTTCATTTGATTTCATTACATGTCTTGATTTCCAAAATGGGGTTTGACCAAGCCAAACCCCTTTCCACTAACAAACCAACATTTTTCCCTCTCTTTAGTGTGTGATTTTTAGATCTAGGTGGAACACATATTGAAGAGAAATATAGGAAGAAGTTTCAAGTGTTCAAGACTGTCAAAGTTCTCATATCATCTACAAGATCATTGAAAGACCCCTACAAAGTAGAATTTAGCTTTTGAGATCTGAAAGCCAGGTTGACAAGATTGAGTAGAGACTAAAGATCAGATTTAGGTCTTGATTCTTTAAAAAATCCAAGTAGTACTGATACACCACTTCTATCATGAGTCCCAACACAGTGAAGTTTGCAGATTTTGGGTGTTTTAGACTTGTCTTTTCCAGATTTATCTTCCTGTCCAAAAACCCTAATCTAGGACTAAATCATTGAGACTGGCATATGAGTCCTATTAGACATTAAATTTAGCACATTCAACATTTTAGGTCTTCAAAAAATTTTCTACAAGTTTCCAAGTGCCCCTCCATACCTTTCCTAGATTCCTATTCTATTTCGCATCCATTTCTAGGTCATTTAGTGAAGTCTTGCATATCATTAAGTCTTGTCATTAAATCTTGCATGTCATTACTCTTTCCAAGCCATGGCTTGGAGGTGAACCCCTCTTTAGTCTCTAATTAAACCCTAGGACAACCTTTAGTAGATCTCTTTCCCTCATTCCATCCTTGGATTGCGATTTGTAGGGTTTCCTTGAATGAGAAACTTGTGTAGGAGATTGTTGTTCTATGTCCTAAGCTATAGCCAACGATAATTTTACTACTTTCATTTTGGTAAACCTTCATTTAGAACATCTTAATTTTTATATAGAGTACATTATCATCATAGATCTAGCTTACATTAACATCGCATTAGGGATTGCATTAGTTAATTGGCATTCTAGGGTTTCTAATTCTTGCATTAGTGAAAGTGCATATAGGTTGCATTTTTGCATCTTGCATCATTGAATATCATCTAAAATCTACATTTTCACTTAGCTTAGACATCATCCAATATAGAAAACATAATGTTCACAAAAAAATTGCTGAAAATGATGCAAAAACCCTCAACTAGGACTCATATGCCCCTCCAGGTGATTTAGTCCCAGTCGAGGAGATTTTACTTGATTTAAAATTGGGTATTTTTTGTTGACTATTATTCACTATTTAGACCCTTGAAAAACCATGATTGTGACTCATATGCCCCTTTGGGTGATTTAGTCTCGTTCCAAATTTTAAACTGCATTTTTTAGCATTAAGAACTTTGTTTCTGTGTTTCAGTTTGTAGCTATTAGTTTTCTATATCAGTTTATAGAGTTTCTATTACATTCATTTCATTGCATTTAGCTTAGCTTCATTGCATCTTTCATTTCCTTGATTGTCCCTTATATGAGCTTTTCTAATTGGTGTCCTATTGCTAATACTATAGTGAGACAAAGTTCAAGACTCATGTCATCCTACGATAGCACAATCATCATGGATCTTGGGTTATCTAGATCTTTCACTCCTAGTATCAACATTAGTTCACTAGATATGGACCATAACCTTAACAAATCTCTACCTTCAAGTAGTGTGATGCATGCTAAAACAATGGTTGCTAGTATTTCATAAGAAAATATAATCCAAATCCATGAAGATTTAGCAAACTTACAAAATCAAGTGAGCATTGTGTTGGTTTTTTTTTCTAGTAGAACCTTGAAGTTCTCTAAAAGGTAGCCAACCCTTCTGCTCAAGAATCATCAAAGCTAGTGGCCAACTAACTAGTAAAGGATTCTAAGACCTTAACTCCTACTCTTTAGGATTTGTGGGACCTAGGAGGGTGTTCCTTACTATGCTCAAGTGATATTTGTCTAGTTGAGAACACATTTGTACATAGATTGATTCCTACTAATTGCAAATAACACAATCCACTGAAGGTTTGGTAGACCTTTGACTAAATTAACATCTACTTTCTAGGAATAAGGGAATACTTCAAACTCATACTTCTTGATTGACAGATTTTTAGTGAATTTTTATTCTCATTTTAAATCCACAGCTAGGTGTATCATGTAATACCCCTCATACTGTTTAGACTTATTATTTCCTATGCTTTGGTTGATACTGTGATGATACTATTATTGTTTGGTTTGGGGGTTTGATTAGTAGACTGTTGGTGATTATTCTTATACACTTGAGGACACGATTATTTCATATGACATTGTGGTTGGTGATGTTAGTGGATTTTCATAATTATATTATGATGCAATGATTTAATAAATAATGTCGATGTGATGATTCTATGGTGATCATGTTATTTGAATTCAGTATTATTTTATAATGCAATGGTTTAATAATTAGTTATGATGTAGTAGTTAAGTATCATGTTATCTTATGATCAATTTGGTTAGAAATGTTAGTTCGTCATTGATATTGTAATTGTTAGAATAGATTAGGTGAGAGGACAGTGTAGCATCACTCGTGCACGAGTGCCCTGCTACACTGCAATTCCTTCTCACGATAGGATGTTTGATTATATATATACATGTGCTACTTGACGTTTATTTGGATGCAGGATTGTAGGAATAAGTCTCGATTCCACCTGGTTCGGCAGGACAGGGCGAGCATTAAACTAACCCAATGGGTGAAAATGTTGAAAAAGGGAGTAGGTTTGGAAGTGTCCTCGTCCCAAGTCCGTCGTTTGTTGTGAGTCATTGTGTCATGACTGAAGTTTTGTCCTTGTCGTTGTGTAGTTAATTGTTGAGTTTTTATTTAATTTATGGTTAGTGTTTATTTTATTAATCTTATGTTATAAGATAATTAATTTATGTTGCATTGTTATTTGATTTAATTGTGAGTTGGTAAAATATTAAATTTAAATATTTTGTAAATTTAAAAGTGAATTAGTTAATAAAAAATGTAAATAATTATTTAAAATTAATATCGATGAGGATAATTAAATATTATCTTTTATTAATATTAAATTAGAAAATCATGTGCAGATAATATCTTGATTAAATAAATTATTTTAATTAAAATTGTAGATAAGTTGTGCTTTTAAAAGCTGGAAAAAGGACCAATAAGGGAAGAGGCTTTTTGAGAAAAGAAAGCGGAAAAGCTTTATTGATTCTTTTTATTTATTTATTATTTTTATGAGGAAATTATTCATACACGGGAGATTGCTCTGTTGTTTTGGGGGTATGTAAATGAAAAGAAAAGAAATATAGCTTCTTCTGGGTAAAAATAATAATAATAATAATTGTTTGAAGAAAAGATAGATTCAAAAAGAAAATTGCAAGAGGAATTTGAGAGGAGACTACAGAAGGGATTCTTCTTTAGATGAAGGACTCCATGTTTTCTCCTTTTAAGTTATTAATATTTTATTATTCTGTAAATAAATCTAGTTGCTAGGTTTTTGAAAATTGATTGAATGAAGTTTTGTGATTTGAAATTTCGTTCGTATGAAACCCTTGTATCTTCTGTTGAAAATATTAGTAAACCTTTTGAAACCCTTGTATCTTTGAAAACATTAGTAAACCTTTTTGAAATTTTATAGTTTCGTAGTGAAACCTTTTGTTTTGGAATAAAATTCATCTTAAATTGAAGGTCAAGATTTCAAGTAAGATCCATTAGGAGTTTATTGAAAAATCTTTTGAAAATCCTCATAAAAACTTAATGATGTAAACAATTGTTTTGAAAAGAAAATTCTTTTATTAGTTAAAATTTGTATGTCCAAATTTATTTAGATCTATGAAAGAGAAAATCCTTTTTGTTATTGTTTGATTTTATATGCCCAGATCTACATTGAATTTGTAGGGAAAACAATTTATTTATATGGATTGTTTCGAATTCCTTTATATATATATATTTTTATTTATTGGACTCTTTTAAAGTTCATATATATATAAATGAATTTTTATTTAGTTCGAATTTCAAAAAAAAAAAATTGAATATATAACTGTGCATTTTAATGGCGTTTATTTCGAGTTTTTCTGTAAGAGGAATATTTGTGAAAATAATGTTTAAGAATATAAATTTAATTTTAAAATAATAAAAAAAAAGTATTTATTAAATTTTTGTGGGGTGGGGGTCGGCCGAGGCCGTACCACCCATGGTCGTGGTTGGTTGCTCAACACCACCAGTACCACCACCTATGGGGCTGCGACCTCCCAGGCAGTGGTACGAAAAAAATTAGTTATTTAATTTTAATTTTTATTTATTTATTTATTTATGTTTTTTTTATTAGTAATTTTTAATTCAAATTTGATTAAATTCGAATTTTGTTTATAAAATAATTTTTATAATTTTATTTTATTTTATTCACATTCGGCTTATAATATAATTATAATAATATATATATTTATATAAATATATATATATATATATATAAATTAATTGTTAAATTTTATAATATGTTTTTGATAAAATGATTTTTTTTTTTTATATAAAAATGCTTCACTCTTAATATATTTATATAAACAATTTTGAAATGTTTTGAATAAGAATTTATTATGATAAATTTTACGAGATATAATATTATAGTTTAATTAAGAAAATTAGAAATAAACGAAGTGTTTTGATTTGAGTTGAATATTCTCAAGTTGTCGATTTATTTACTAGATGAATCTTGTTGTTCATTGTAGACAGTTTTGTGGTGTTGCTTAGATATCGGGTACTCTTGAGTTTATTCATCTTATTTAATTTGAGTTTCTTTAATTTGGGTTTAGGTCATGTAGAAAACTCTAGAGTTAACTTATTCAGTTATAGGATTCTAAGTGTGTTTAGGACTTCCAGAGGTGGGGATATTGCTATTTGTGTTCGATCTTGTATTTTGACGTTGTCCATATGTTTTGGCTTCGGTTGTGATATTGATGTATACTTGGATCATATCGTTTATGAATGTTATACATGTGATTTTGGGCGAGAGGGTTATGCCTCGCAATTGTTCCATTGTTGGTTCAGTTTTCCTTGTTGATACAATCCTGTTGTATTGGGTATTTTGTGTTGAGTGTTTAGAGAGAGTGGCTCTAGTGGGGGCCGACGCACAAAGGGGTTGTCAGGGTAACCCACGTAGAGTTAGATTAATCAGTGATAATTTAAGTAATAAACCACGGGTGGGGATTAAACACTAATAAGATAATTGTGAAGCCTCGTCCGCTTGTTAGTGCTATCACAGACTAAAGGGGACCGAGAAGGTCATGGTTGGCAAGGTCGTTGCCTTGTCTTCACGAAAGGTTAACGACTCCGCTTGAGTGACCCTATGGAGCGGCACCTTGAGATAGGCTGTCGGGAGAACCATAGATGGAGGCGGTACCTTAACTTGGTTGTCTGGAGAATCCATGTAGAGATGAAGGCGGCACCTTGTGATAGGATGTCTGGATAATTCATGTTAAGCCATGCGATGACACTCTCATCTAACATTCTATTTGTGTGGATTTACTGAAGTCTTCTAGAAGTGATTTATTGATGTCTTTGGTTATTGTTGGAAGTAGTCTTTGATATTATGTCTTGAGTTTCATTGATGTTGTGATTGTGACTTGTTGTTTTGTTCATAAGTGGTTTGTTGTTATGCCTTTTGGTTTTATCATTGCTTGTTTTCTATGTGGTCTTTGATGTTAAGTTGTCTATTTGGAGTTAGTATTTGTTATTGTTAGACATGCTTGTTCGGGGATCCTTCCTTGTCTACTCCCAACATGAGGGTGGTTGGGTGGAACGTGCTTCGCACCCCGTTGGGTTCCCTTTTGGTTGCAGATGTATCTTTTATTGCAGGGTTTTGGCGGATGTTGATGATCCATTAATTCTTTGTACCAGATGTATGTTATACTTCAGATGTAATGTATTCATTGATGTATTGTCTCCCACGTGTGTTGGGATGACCTTGTTGTAAATTGTATATGTGGTTATTGTGATGTATTTTTAGACAGTTGTATTGTACTGTCTTATGGATGTAATGTATTTTCAGGCCATGTATTTACTTAGGAACTGTCACTTGTAATAGTTGGTTATGTTATGTTGTATCCATTGAAATATGTAACACTTTATATCTTTATAATTTCATTTATTGTCATATGTACTTATGGTATTAATATGGTTACTGTTAATGGATATTTTAAATGATGAAATGAGAATGAATGGTGTTGAATAATTGCTTAATTATTGTTTAATCTATTATCGTTGTTATGGGTTAGTATAGTAATGACACCTCATGTACCCCAATGGAATTAGTCATGCAACTTAGTACTTTGTTATGTTGGAACACTTAAGTATAATTATTATGTTCTTTTAAAAAAAAAAAATTATTGCGTCTATATTAGTTCCTTTGGGGTTCGCATGGCGGGGCATTACATATCACTAGTTCATTTACTTGCAATCTTTGATTTCCTAACAAATAGACTAGTGCTTCATCAATTGGGAAAATGGAGTCAAATAAACAACAACCAGTAATATATAAGATATTTAATTCAAACATTAATAGGATATTGACATACTACTTTGTTGTATTCAATTCACTACATCTAGAACACTACTTCTCACCAAATCCTACACTCTTCACTCATAGACCTATGACTTTATTTAAGAATTTAATCAAATCTTTGAAATGAAGCAAAAAAAAATCCACACATCCAATTTAAAAAATTAGAGACAAACAAAAAGATCATTGATCATTTTCATTTATAATCTATGAGAGAATTGCATAGGAGAGTACATGCTCGGGAATTAAGACTTTCTACTATATCTATGGATTCTATAAAACTCATTTAAGATTATTACATACATGACCCATAACCAAGACAATTTACTATTCCATTCATTCATACGTTCTATAGTATGCTTCTGAACTTAGCTTCTACCTAGTCTATTACGCATCTTGAAAATAAAACCCCTTGCAAAGAGCCTTGAAATCCCTTTTATAGATCAAGGGAGCAACAAGAATCTAGCTCAATTGCAATTACATTTGAAGTGAATTTAATTTCAAACCAAATTTCAGCTGCATTTTAGATATTCCCTAAATGGTTGCTTGTAATCATTTACCAAGCAGGGGAGACAAAATTTACACTATTTGTTTTAGAAAAATGATTTGATGTTGCCAAAAACACTATTAGCTGTTAATGAGCCTTCACATTCCATACCCATGTCAAGCCAAAAATATTTTCATCTTCTCATCAAAAAACCACCCAAGCCAGTATAACTACCATAAAACTCCACCAGAGCAACATTACTGTCAAACAACAAAACTAGAACTAGACATCAAATGCAAACACAATCAACAAGAACCAGAGCAAAAATACACATGCCCACCCTATATCCTCACAGAGGCTAGTGAAGTCACCACTTCTTTATCATCAGTGTCCTCACCAACAATAGAATGAATATGCCCACTTGGTGTCTTCATTGAAATTGGGGCAACTGCTATCACCTCATCATCTAAATTTGGCACTTTAGTCATAGCCATAAGATACTGGTGATAACTCGAATCCGTCTCAATTTCACTATCTGAGAGGCTATTTGAAATCTTGATAGGATAATTATACCGTCCAAGAGAACCTTGAACATACCTAATCTTCCTCCTAACTTCCCTTATGAAATTTTCAGGTTCCTTCTCCTTAACCTCTATCATTTCTCCATTCACAACTCGGTTCCTTAACTTGTAGTGGCTCCTCATGCAACTTGCATAGACTTCTTTCCATAGGCTTCTTTCTTATGCTCTTGCCTAGGAGTTGAAGTGGCTCTAGGTGTGCTCTATTAACCCCCTAGAACATTACAGTGTGATTCATGCATGTTGAGCCTTGGAGACTTCCGCACTAGGGAAGCAGAGACAACTAACTTGCTCATTTTGACTGAGGACATTACTTCACAAATTCCAAATGCTCTTCTCATGGACTTAGAGAATTTTAGCTCTTGATTGTAATGGAAAAAAAAAATGAAATCAACCTCTCATTTATCAAGCAATTTCCTCAAGTTGATCATCAATTCTCAATGAAAGCCACACGAGCGAGTAGATGATCAACTACTGGTGTTCACATCACAATCATTAATTACCCAGGTAAGGTGCATGAAAATATATGTACCAACCTCAATGATTACAAGAGAGTAATCATTCACATGCATAAGGATTGAGTTTGATTAATCCTCTAAATGCCTCCTATCATTAATTCCCATTCACACAAAGCAAAACGACTATCGTGCTCATGTTTTTGGTTTTAAATGCAGGTCATGGATCTCCTGATGAAGTGTTATCTGGGATGACTCAGATTAAGTCAATTGGGCTTAGATTTCCACCACTGTCATTGGCCAATTCCTGGCCAATAATATTTATCCAACTAGGTGCCAACACACCTATTTACGGGCTCCACCATTCATTCCTCCAAGTGGTCGAGGAGTTTACGTGTCACAAGCCTGCTGACCCCACAGGTTTAAAAAAAATATTATTTAAACCATGTGGGGTGAACGGGTGATGGATGAGATTAACTCTCACCATTGCATCTCATCCATTGGATCAAAACCTTGGAGCGTTGGGCTCACCATCAAAGGTTGGGCCCCATATCTATGGAGGGACACTTGTTGAAAGCTCTCTAACCCTGCAACTTCAAATTGATTCTTATTTAAGTCCCACGAGGTTAGCAGTAAATGGCCCGAATCAAAATATTGCTATCGGATGGTCATCAACTCTACACATGCGAATAACATTAGTCTTAAAAATGGGGCCATGACTAGGCCAATGAGACTTGACCCTCAAGATTAACGGCTTAGGACTTAAGTCTTTTGACAAATATTTTGGTTTGACTTAAGCAACATTTAAATCAATATAAAGCACGATGTGACAAGCAGACCTAGACAAAGGAGTTGGTAAAGGTATGTTTCTGATGGCTCCAGTCATGAATTAAATGATCGGTGACTGGGTGTAGCAGGTTAATGCAAAAATAGAACACCCAAAAATGAGGGTTTCTAAGAAAATACCTTAACCTACCCTTGGACAAAAGGCTCATAAATCATGACCAAAACATGGACTTGCTCAATATTTTTCAATTTTTTTGTAATTTCTATCACACTCAAAACATTTCAACCACTGTTATCCATCTTATAGATAAGTTACATCGCATGATTGAAAGTGAATATGGAATAGATCTTACACATAACATAGTTTAGATTCTTAGGAAACACCTTACCTCAACCACTAGCTACCCTCCACCTTCAAACAATATCCAAAGCTAAGAAGGAATTCAAATTACTCCTCCCATAACCATTGCCTCTATTCCTACCTATACCAACCCTCAAGTTACAACAAAAATGCACCATACTAGTAATGTGATTCCTTCTGCTAGCATCCCTATTACTTTTGTGGCATTGCACACCATTTTACCATAGAAAAATAGCCCTTTGAAATTTTCATGATCTTTTAGGCCTTTCTCTCATGATGCTTGGTCTATTTTACTTTGATTTAATGTTCTAATGTGGCTTAAACATTCACATTAAGTCCTAAAAATTCAAATTAAGATGTCTTGTGAAGGTGTTGTGAAGTGTTGTAAAACATTTCTACACTTTCTAGAATCTATTCATTACAATTCACCTAAAAATCACCTTTTCATCACTTATCAAGTCCTATTTTGAAGTGTTGTAAAGTCTTGTAACAAGATTTCACAGTTTTCTAGGCTTAATTTCACTATTTACACCTTTCTTATGCTTTATTTGACTGCTTTATGCCCTTATAAGGCTTAATTAAGTGTATTTTTGAATGTAAACCCAACAAATAACATTAAATGTAACTTAATTCTTGACACCTACTTTCAAGTCCAAGGTGGGACCCATTCACCATGGGTGGAAAATGAATCCCTCTTTGGCTCCAAAGTCAAAATATTTCAAATTTTCTTTCAGGTTTTTATTCAACATTACGTTATGTCAGACTGTGATGAGGTATCATTGGGTTACTAAGGCAAAAGAGTGCATAAATAAGTGTTTATCTCCTCATTTTACATCCCCTACACTCATTCATTCACTAACTCATCCAAGTATTCAATCATCCATTCAAGCACTTTGCATCATTCAGTTAAGCATCAATCAAGCATCTAGGAGCAACCATTGACATATCTTCATATTTCTTCAACAAGGTTGTGGTGATTTTAGGACATTTTCATGTTGTTTATTCATCTTTCCATGTTCATTTCATTCCATTTCTTCATTAAGGGTTTGATTACCAAAAAGGGATTTGACCAAGGAAAATCCCTATAACCTAACCCTTAACCATTTTCCCCCTTTGAAATGTGTGTTTGTAGACTTGTGTATACAGATTTATCAAGCAATTAGGTTTTAAAAGGTGGTCAAGAAGTTAACAAAGTGTTTCAAGTGAAATCAACCCTATTTCAAGCTTGGAGACAACCTACAGTCTATTTTATGCAAATTTGACTTCGTCAACCCGACAAGAAGAGTTCGGATTTGGTGCTATAGAATTGGTCCCTTATTTCATAGAATTTTGGGAGAGGACTGATTCACCATTAGTGGTGAATGAGTCCCACCTTAAGGCTAGAAAGTTATATTTTGTCATATTCTAGATCCTAACACTCAAAAAGCTATTTTCAAGAGTTTTCATCAAAAGTAGGATTGATTCGCGATCATTGGCGAATGAGTCCCATTGGTGATTTTCAATTATTTTTTCTAGCATTTAGGACACTCCAAATTCTTCATTATTTTCCTAGGTGCACTCTGATTCAACCTTTTCCATTTATGTTTTTCATAAATTGTTCATACTCTAGTTTATGCTCGCATATCATATTGTGTTTTCAAACATTGCATACATCTTGGATTTTGTCTTCATAATTAGTCAATTAGTTCATTTAGTTGCATCTAGATCATCTCATTTAGCCTTAATTGTATCACACATTTCCTAATATGAGTGAACCATCCTAGATTTTGAGTGAGATTTATCTCTCTCCTTTTAGGTGAAACATCCTAAGAATGCAAGAGTAGCCTATAAGCCTCATTCCCCCAAAAAATCTATGGTTCATTTTGGTGAACCTACATATTGAGCACTCTTTCTTTCTAATTTCATTTGTATCTTGCATTCTAGGTTGCATTTTCATCAAAATTCAAATAGGTTATTGGGGTATGTGCAGGGTCATGATGGGCCAAATAGTGGCAATATGATGGGTATGTGGCCGACGACTTTTTTTTTAACCCAAAATTGATGAAACAAAAAGATTTTTTAAAGGAGATTTTTAGCTTTTGACCAATATAGATTATGCCTTACTTTGAATTTAATAAGTAATTATTATTCATTTTCTATTCGAATAATGACTAAATTCCTAACTGATAGGTTGATTGAAAAACATCTATAGCTTTCAAACAATATCAAATTTTTTGAATCCAAAACATGTATCACATTCTATGCTTCACATACTATAGGATTAAAAAACTAAAAATTGTATTTCATAAAGTTTTGACAAAGTTAAGGTGGTCAGACATACGAGTTTTTACATTTTTTAAAAAGTTGTAATAAAAAATTCATAATTAATTATTTACTTAGAAAAAAAATTAAAAAAAATTACATCGGACACGAGTCTTCTACTTATATATAAAATCTTATAAAAATATTATCATTTTATTGTGGTTAGGGTGGTTAGACAGATACCTACTTCTTATTCTTTCCCTAAAATTTAAGTACTCTGCATTGAAATTTCAAATTTTCACCAAATAGATTTTTATTTTTTAAAAACCTAGTAGTTTAGAAACTAAATTCAATTTTCTACAGATTCTATTCTTACATATTTTTGAAATAATATAGATAACTTATTCAAATTTTTACGTCAAGTTGCTTAACTCTAATTTTTCTAAATTTTTTGCCACTTAAGGGCATGTTTTTTCCATGATGATCCTGCACATACCCATTGTTTTGTTTTTACATCCTAGGGTTTCTCAACTTTCATTAGTAAAAGACTCATTTAGACTTTATTTTTGCATATCATATCATTCAAAAACTGAAAACCTACATTTGCATCCTTAGTTTGCATCTAAAAAGCATTAGAATCACTTTAAATTTCTGAAAAATTATGCAAAAAAATATCATACTTGGACTCATTCGCCACCCTAGGCAAATCAGTCCACCTGCACATTTTAGATAGCACTTTCAGGCATTTTCATGGTATTTCTTGCATTACATTTTTCTATAGTTTTTTTTTCTTTTTCTTTCCAGATTCTCTAATTTCTGCTATTTCTTGCATCTTATTTTACTTTCGTTCATTGTCATCATGGCATTCTCTTTTAATAAGTTTTGGAATTCATTGAAATCCATAGTAGACATGTCCAATTGTGCCTTTGGCTATGATCCTAATGACCTTGAGCTTCCACATGCTTCTTCAAATCCTCATGATTTTCCTCCTCATGATGTAGACATCATTGGAGAAGATGATGATAGCTTTAACAAGTTCTTAAATGAATGTCTTGATAATATTGAAGCCAATGTAGCCTTTTACCCATCCATGAAGCCACAAGATCTTCCTACTATTGCACCTCCTAATCACTTTGCATACTTACATCTCGAAATCAACAAAGGACCTAAGGTCCCTTCATCAAGTTGACCTAGTTCCTCTAAACAACCATTTTATGATAATAAAGTAACAAATACATCAATCAATCTTGAGAAAACATATGGAAAGGGTTTTACTATCCTAAGTAAACAAGGGTATGACACAACAAATGAACATAATATTCATCAACTTCTTGAATGAAAACCAACAAAAGAAAATACAACAGGACTAGGATATCAAGATCCCCCTCATACTAATAAGCCTCCCTTTGAATATTGGAAACTTCACGATGATGGTACAGTGATCTTTGATTCTCCTCCTGACTTAAACATTCTCTTTCCACGTGAACAACTATTGCCCAACTCCAAAAACAAGGATGCTAGCTCTCCATGGGTCCTCTTCCTCCTTCCATTCATGAAAAGGAGAGTCTAGCTAACAAAAAAGACCTTATAACTTAGTTAATGGTTGACTTACATTTGCATTACTATTTCCTTTTACATTTGATTTTTTTTTATGTACGTATTGTGTTCCCTCGTAATGTGTGTTTGATGTTCTCTCTCTCTTTGTACACTTCCTCTATTTGTACCTCTATTCTTCTATATGTCGTCCATTGTCTTTTTCACTTTTGTTTTGTTTTTCCTTTTGGAGATGATGCAAAGCGTTGAGATACCCTATGTCTCTTCCATGTTGAACCAAATGGTCCCTTTTCCTTTTTACTTTTTCTTTTTCTTGTGTTTTCCTTATGGGGATGATGCAAGGCATTGAGACCAAAAAGTCCCCTTCATGTTGACCCAAAAGTTTTTCCTTTTCTTTTTCCCTTTTTTTTTTTTTCCTTTCACTTGTGTTTTTCCTTTTAGGGACAATTCAAAGCATTGAGACTAGAATGTCTCTTCCATGTTGAACCAAAATGAATATTCATTTTCTTTTTTTTTGCTCTCTTTGTGTCATTCTTCCAGTTCTATGTGCTATGGGGAATGATGATAGTTCTGATCTCTTGAATAAAAACATTGCATTAACAAACATACTGACACCAAATCCATAGATCCCTTATGTGTTTGGTGTGTTCCTTTCTAGGGGAAACTCCCTTTCTTTTGTTTTCTTTTTCATTTACATGAAGCAGCCTTGGAAATATATGACTTGGCATAGGGGCTTTCCAAGTTAGCTCTCATGTCTTGTTTTTTTTTCATTCTTCCCTTTTCTACTTTAAAGTAATTTCTCACAAAATGGTGTGTAGCAATTCCTTTAAAGTGGGGGGCATACATTAGCATAATTCATTTGCATTCTTGGTTCTTAGTGTAGCCTTGCCACTTCATATGATGTGTTTGTCACTTTGTGGATGACATTGGGTATGATGTCATAAGTGTGATTACATTCCTCTTAGTGGCCTGATGCGATGCACTATATCCCCTAAGTTGTGAATATATTATTCTAAGATTGGTCCTCTATTGGAAACAATAGACATGATGTTCCCTAAGTGATAGACCTCACATGAACTTAACAAGACTCCTCTAAACATCTTTTACACATTACATTTTTTCATTTTACATTTTACATCTTTGCCACCTTACATAACACAACTTGCATGCCTATGGTACCATCCTTTTTGTTCATGAGTTCTAAGCATACAGAGCTTTACTTGTCTCATGAAGCATGAACTAATATTTTCCCTTGTGGTGCCTTGTTAAAGTTATAACGAGGTATAACTTTGATATGGTTGAGTGGGAAGCCCATTCAATGACACGACTTTCCCCATAGTTACCTATGTGTTTGTGAGTGCATACCAACTAACATATTTATTTCACCTTTTGGGATTTCTCACCCGACATACTGTCATGAGTTTTGTTGCCCCTGAGTGAGCACACATTCTCTTTTTCTCAAAAACAACCTAGATCTAATTCACAACTAGTTGGATAGACAATCAAAGCTTAATTCTCCCTTTTCATCACATGTGTGTTCCTTTTTCCTTATGTTTAGTTTTTTGTGGGATCTTCATCTTGGGGGTTTGATCATCCCTCTTGATCATTTCTATTACATCTTCCTAGCATAAGTGCATTTGGACCATCTTCTCGATGTGCGTGGCTACTTTAGTGTGAGTTTGAAGCAAGTTCATCCTCTCAGTAAAGTGGGGGATAAATGTACCATAGAAAAATGGCCCTTTGACATTTCCATGGTATTTTAGGCCTTTCTCTCATGATGCTTGGTCTATTTTTCTCTAATTTAATGTTGTAATGTGGCTTAAACATTCACGTTAAGTCCTAAAAATTCAAATTAAGATGTCTTGTGAAGTGTTATAAAACATTTCTACACTTTTCTAGACTCTATTCATTACAATTCACCTAAAAATCACCTTTTTATCACTTATCAAGTCCTATGTTGAAGTTTTGTAAAGTCTTGTAACAAGATTTCACACTTTTCTAGTCTTAATTTCACTATTTGCACCTTTCTTATGCTTTATTTGACCCCTTTATTCCCTTATAAGGCTTAATTAAGTGTATTTTTTAATGTAAACCCAATAATAATATTAAATTTAACTTAATTCTTGAAACCCACTTTGAAGTCCAAGGTGGGACCCATTCGCCATGGGTGGCGAATGAGTCCCTCTTGGCTCCAAATTCAAAATATTTCAAATTTTCTTTTGGGTTTTTATTCAAAATTACCTTATGTCGGAATGTGATGAGGTATCATTGGGTTACTAAGGCACAAGAGTGTATAAATAAGTGTTTATCTCCTCATTTTACATCCCCTGCACTTATTCATTAACTAATTAATCCAAGTATTCAATCATCCATTCAAGCACTTTGCATCATTCAATCAAGCATCTTGGAGCAGCCATTAACATATCTTCATATTTCTTCAACAGGGTTGTGGTGAGTTTAGGACTTTTGCATATTTTTTATTCATCTTTCCTTGTTCATTTCATTCCATTTCTTCATTAAGGGTTTGATTACCAAAATGGGATTTGACCAAGGAAAATCCCAATAACTTGACCCTTAACCATTTTCCCCCTTTTGCATGTGTGTTTGTAGACTTGTGTATGTAGATTTATCAAGCAATTAGGTGTTGAAAGGTGGTCAAGAAGTCAACAAATTGTTTCAAGTGAAATCAACCCTATTTCAAGCTTAGAGACAACCTATAGTCCTTTTTCTATAGATTTGACTCTATCAACCCGACAAGACTTAGACAAGTCCAGACCTGGTGCTACAAAATTGGTCCCTAATTTCATAGAATTTTGGGAGAGGACCGATTCGCCATCAGTGGTGAATGAGTCCCACCTTAAGGCTAGAAAGTTATATTTTTTCAAAATTTGGATCCTAACACTCAGAAACCTATTTTTAGGAGTTTTCATTAGAAGTAGGACTGATTCGCCATCAATGGTGAATGAGTCCCATTGGTGATTTTCAGTGATTTATGCCAGCATTCAAAACACTCCAGATTCTTCATAATTTTCCCTGATGCACTCTCATTCAACCTTTTCCATTTATGTTTTGCATTTGTTCATACTTTAGTTTATGCTTGCATATCACATTATGTTTTCAAACATTGCATACATCTTGGATTTTTCATTCATAACCAGTCAATTAGTTCATTTAGTTGCATCTAGATCATCTCATTTAGCCTTAATTACATCACACATTTCCTTATTTGAGTGAAACATCATATATTTTGAGTTAGGTTTATCTCTCTCCTTTTAGGTGAAACATCCTAAGAGTGCAACAGTAGCCTATAAACCTCATTCCTCAAAAATATTTTGTTCAGTCATATCTCCTACCACCTTACCTCCCATAAGCATTCCATTCACTTGTCCCTCAAACACATACACACTTCCACCTTATTCACCTCCATCTCAAAATGCAAAAAATTATCCTCTCATAAATCAACTTTTACAAACCATTTCATCCCTCAAAAAGAAAGTTTCCACTATAAACCAAAATAAGAATGGTCCACCTACATATTATGTCCAAATCAATCACTTGTCCTTGGAGATATTGAGAATGTTGATGCCACAAGGTATAGAGGTTCCTAGATTTGAGAAATATTGGGGAAAAGGAGACCCTTCTAACCATTTTTCCTCTTATACTACCTTATGTATTGACTTTATTCTTGAGGATAAGCTCTTGGCTAAGCTTTTCCCTAGATCTTTGAAGGACACAACCTTAGAATGGTTTTCCTCATTATGAAACAACTCAATTCATTCATTCAATTTTTTTTTTGAGGCCTTTATAAACCATTTTCAAGTGCATATGACCCCTAATATGACCATAGAAAATTTGATGTGATGTAATAGAAAAGAGGAAATATATTACCAATTTTATTTCATGTTACCAATCACTTTATTCCCAAATTAATGTAAAGGTTCCTGAGCCTCACCTTCAAAATATGTTTATACAAAATTTGCAAAATAAAATACAATATAAGCTTATGATGATGAAGTTCCCCTCCTTCATGCACTTATGTGCTTCCCTTCATGATTGTCAAAATTTGGTTAGTAGTCATGACACAAAGGGGTATGTGTAAGATCATCATGGAAAAAACATGCCCTTAACTGGCAGAAAAATCAGAGTTAGGAAACTTGATGTAAAAATTTGAATAAGTTATCTATATTATTTCAAAAATATGTAAGAATAGAATTTGTAGAAAATTGAATGTAGTTTCTAAACTACTAGGTTTATTTTTATTTTTTTTAAATCTATTTGGAAAAATATTGAAATTTCAATGTAGTAGTACTTAAATTTCACGGAAAAAATAAGAAGTAGGTGTCTGTCTGACCACTTTAACCACAATAAAATGATGATATTTTTTTATAATATTTTAGAAATAAGTAGAGGACTCATGTCCAGATGTGATGCATATTTTTTTGTAATTTTTTTCCAATTAAATAATTAATTATGAATTTTTTATTACAACTTTTAAAAAATATAAAAACTCATATGTCTGACCACCTTAACTTGGTCTAAACTTCATGAAATTCATTTTTTATTTTTTTAATCCTTTAGTATGCAGAGCATAAAATGTGATGCATGTTTAAGATTCAAAAAATGTGATACTGTTTGAAAGCTATAGATGTTTTTCAATCAGCCTATCAATCGGGACTTTAGTCGTAATTCAAATAGAAAATGAATAATAATTATTTATTAAATTAAAATTAAAGCGTAATTTATATTGGTGGAAAGCTGAGAATCTCCTTTAAAAATCCTTTTCATTTCATCAATTTTGGGTAAAAAAAAGTCGTCAGCCACATACCCTACAAATACCCATAATATCGCCACTTTTTGGCCCATCATGATCCTACACATACCCAAAGCCCACTTCTAGCCATCATTAGAAGTTTGAATCTTCAAACCAAAAAAAAAATCAACCTTTTAGAAATCAAAATAAAGGCTTCCCTCAACTTAATCCCCCTCAACAAATAAATCAACATGTTGATACCCAAGTGGCTACTATAAGGAAAACAACTCCTTTCGTATTTGGGGATCCAACTAGGGAATTCACTCCCTTACTCGATACCCTCCATAACATAATGTCACAACTTTTAGAATAAAAAATGATTACCTTTCCTTTTGTTAAAACTCGTGATCCTAATAAGCCTTTACCTCTAAACTTTAGATTGAATACTTATTTCCATTATCACTGACATAATGGACATGAAATGAAACATTGTAAGTGTCTTAAACATCTTGTGCAATACCTCATTGATTTCAGTCAACTTTTAGTTGGCAGTGTTAATGATAAATGAAATATGTTTGTTGCCCCTCCCAACCAAAATTTGCAAATCTTTACCAACCCCATTTCAAAATCATAACATTTTATTTATCAAAGCTAGTGAAGCTATGAAAAATGGTGTGATGAATGTTGACATGGATGATGAGAACATGGATACTAAAAAGCCTCTTGACATTGATTTCTCTTCTAAAGACATCATTAGAAATGCACTTGATTGTCCTCTTTACATAGCTAGCCGAATCTATGATAATCCCACTAATAGGATATTAATTGATCTCATCTTTCAAAAGAATGTGGTCACTAGGGAATTCCTACTTGTGCATGAACTCTATCAAGAAACATATAATAACCTGAAAGCATGGATAAAAACACATAATGGTTTCGCTTTCCCTACGATGGGATCAATTACCTTACCTTTACAAATAGGATAAAAAATAAGAAGATGTCTTATTCTCCATCATCTCAACGTTAGATCAATTCCATGTGAAGCTTGGTTACCCATGGCTATGCTCCATGGAAGCCATCCTATTGGTTGTGCATAAATTCTTAAAGTTTCCCTTTGACAATGAAATCTTCACCCTGCACCATAGTGGATTTAATGCTTTGTCCTCTTGAGGGAAAATTTCATTAGATTTCTTTTGGTCTGAACCTATGGAACCTATTAAACCTTGGAAGGAATTTTTTTTCAAATCCTACCAAAATTTCAAGGTGAAATGTATAGCAAAACTATCTCTTAAAAACATTCCTTAGCCTATGATGGAGCCTACCATCCTTGATGAAACCATGATTGAACCTAAGGACATTCCTTTATAAACAAGCAAGACCAACCAAATCCTTTTCCTTTCCCCTACAAAAGACCAAGAGATAACAAAAACAATCCTATTATGCCTTGTAAAATAAAACAAGTTTACAAATCTAAAGAGAAATTTGTTGAACAACCTTCCATGGTTCCTTTTGTTCCTCCCCTTAGGGAAGAAAATAAAATTATGGTTGAAAAATCCACTCCTACATAAATGCAACTTGAAAGTCATAGTAAAAGAAGCAAAAATGATAGAGAGCATAGGCGTAGATGTCATGCCCTTGCTTGAAGGTTAAACAAAGATAACAACAAAGAAAATCAAGATCCAAACTTGACTAAAGCAATACATGATGAGTCTCCCCATTCATCAAAACAAAAGGATCCTATACCACAACTACAACAAGAGTTAAAGAATTATTTAGATATTATAATTAGACCTCCTGTTGTGATTAACTTAGATGATGATGATGAGGTTTCCAATATTGATGAAGAAGTGCATAACAAATTAAGTACATTACATTCCTCTTCTACGAGCTTAAATGATATTTTCTCCTAAGAAGAGTGTTGAAATTGGTGACAGCCCTAGTTCGTCACTTATTATTGTCTCTTTGGCTAGTTGTCCACCTTCTATATATGATGACCACAATTCAAATGCAGATGACTTGCTCATAGGTTGACTCGCATGTACCTTTCTAGTATTTTTGCATTATTTATTTTTCATTTTTCTCTATGTGATTACATGTGCTTAATGGGATCCCCTGTGTTGTTCTGTTTGATGTATCTCTATCTCTCTTTGTGACATTCCTCTATCTGTACCTACATTCTTCTCTATGTTGTAAATATTTTACCCTTTTTTTTATCTTTTCATTTTTCTTCTGTTTTCCTTTTTGGGATGATGGAAGGCATTGAGACATTCATGACTCTTCCATGTTGACCCAAAATATTTTCCTTTATCTTTTTTTTTTTGTGTTTTCCTTTTGGGGATGACACAAGGCATTGTGACATTCATGTTTCTTCCATGTTGACCCAAAAAAAAATTGTTTGTTTATTCTCTCCTTGTGCCATTCTTCTCATTCTATGAGTACTTGGGGAATGGTGACATTTTTTAGCTCTATAAAAATATTTTAGCAAGAACATACTAACCCAAAATCCATGGATCCCTCATGTGTTTGGAGTTTAATTCTTGGGGTAATCCGTCTCTTTCATTTTTCATGACATAGTTTTTATTTGGAAACATATGACTTGGCATAGGGATTTCCAAGTTACCTCTCATGTCTTCTTTATTGTTAGCATTTATCCTTTTCTACTTTAAAGTAATTGCTCACATCATGGTATTTAGCAATTTCTTTAAAGTGGGAGCACACATTGGCATTATTTTTTTTGCATTTCGCATGTTGCATGGTGTAATATTCTTACTTCATGTGATGTTTCTTTCACTTTGTGGTGACATCAAGTGTGATGTCCTTCAAGAGCATTATCTCTCTTAGCATATTATATTCATGTTAGTGGCTTGATGCAACACATTGCATCCCCTAAGTTGCAAATCTTCTATTCTTTGATTGGTACTCTCGTGGAGAAATTAAGTTCAATGTTCCCTAAGTTAAGACCTTACATGAACTAAGAAAGACTCCTTTGAATGTTCCTTACATTTAAATTTTTAGTTATATGGCAACCTTGCATATTACAACTTTCATGCATGTGGAGCCATCTAGTTTGTTCATGAGTTTCAAGCATACGAAACTTTTCTTGCATCATGAAGCTTGGAGTTTATTCTTGTGTGGCACCTTATCAAAGTTATTAGGAGGTATAACTTTGTTATAGTTGAATGGGAAGCCAAATTGAGGCATGAATTTTGCATAGACACTCACTTGTTTGTGTGAGCACATATCGACCACATGTGTATGTGCCTCACCTCTTGGATAGTCACCTAGCGGATAGCATAAAGTTTTGTTGCCTTAGAGTGAGCGCACATTTTTCAAAAAAACTTGACTTAGATTTGATCCACCACATGTGGGACAAATTTTTGAAGCTTGATCCACCCTTTTTGTTTTGTTCTTCTTTTCTCTTTATCTTTGACAGTGCATGCTTGTGCCTTGTTATTGTTCCTTATATCATTTTTCATGTGTTTTCTTTTATGCCTATGTTGGTTTGTCATAGGACCTCGATCTTGGGGGATTGTGCAACCCTCTTGATCATTTTCATCCTATCCAACTAGAATTGGTACACATGGACCCCTCTTCATGTGATTTGTCTACTTTAGTGTGAGTTTGAAGCAAGTTCACCCTTTCACTAAAGTGGGGGCTAAATACAGTGTTGAAAAATGTCATGCTTTACATTTTCACACATGTTTGGGCCCTTGTGAATTAAATGAACCTTATTTTTCCCTTGTTTAGGGTGTTGTAAAGTGTTGCACCACATTTTCACACTAATCTATGGGTTTCATTAATTAATTGGGATTTTTTATGGGTAAAAGTGCAAAGCTTTGTCACACTTTATAAAGGAAATGACCAATGCTGATCCAAATTTTAAACTTGAATCACTAAAAAGTGGCATATATGTTTTGAATTTTGAAATGATGTAAACTAGTAAAATATGTAGTTTTTAGTATATTTTATGTTTTTATTTTTTGAAAAAATAAATAAATTATTTTAAGCTAGTTTTTAATAAATTAACACTATTATTTTGTTGCTAATAAAATGTTGAAAAGTGAAGTTGCATGGGACGTCGAACTTTTTATAGTAAATTTTATTTCTTTTCTTTCAATTTTTTTGTGTGTATTTATAACTTGAAAAATTAGTGCATGGATATTTTTTTTTCCAAATTTGATAAATATATATTTTTAAATAAATATTAAAATTTGCATGAATAAAGAAACAATTGTTTTCATCAGATGCCAAATTTCATATTAAATATTTATCTAAAATGGAAAAAAAATTATACCATCTTGAAATAGATTATTTTATCTAGTGCATCATATTTTTTTCTATTTTTTTAATAAGTTTAATTATTTTTCCTTTCCATAGTAATCAACCTAATATTTTATGCTAATAACCTACTTTTGGTAAAAATAAAAAATAAAATAAAAAATTTCATTCAACTATTAAAATAAATATATTTTTGAAAACTACACTTATGGATCTACAAAAGGGTATTTTTATATTTTTTAAAAAATGGTATTTACATTAACAGTAGTTATTGAAACTTCAAGTTCTTCAAATAATTTTATTTTTTTAGTAAATTGGACTCAAAGTGTTGCTCCATATATTTTTAGCCAACAATTTTAGTTGAAAAAGTTGAGGAAGTATCTAACTTAGCTAGAGTGAATCTTACTAGATCATATGTTTGACCAAAATCAATTTTTCGTTAGAAATACTTAAATTCAGTTGTGTTGATAATTTGGTTGAAAGTGTGACACAAATTTGTGTTTTTACCTTTATGCCTTATTTGACCTTGTTTTATATTCACAAGCCTCATTTAGTGCATCTTTCCAAGGATAATCATGACACATACATAATGACCAATCATAAATTAATGTTTTTGGATTCTATGACCTAGATTTAGTGATTGGGGACTCATACGCCACCTTGGGCATATGAGTTTCACCTAAGTTTTAAGGCCTTGATCCTGATTTCACATGAATCTAAGCATTTCTTGAAAAAAATGTCCCATAGCCTAGCCTAATGGGACTCATCTACCACTTCTGGCATATGAGTCCCATGTGGCTTAAACCTAAATTAAATTCAAATTCTTGGCAAGATTTTATTCTCCTAAATCTGATTTCAACTTGTAGTGTTGTAATTTCAAAGAATTTGGCATAAACAAGTACAAAATATAAGGTTATTTCACTTATTTTCACCTAGAAAGTTTACAAGTGACCTAATACTTTCATGACAACATTCCTAATAGAAAATTGGAGTTTACAAGAGCATTCAAGAGTTTACAAGAGAATTTAAAGGTTGATTATCAAGTGTTTTGGAGCATTATTCAAGTATCAAGCATCATGTCAAAGTCATCATACATCATTTTTTTTTTTGAGCTAACAATTGTGATGTAGGGTTTTATGATTCAAGCAAGTGTTCAATTCAAGATCTATCACATTCAAGCAAGATTCAAGATCTACATCCATTGGAGCCATTTCATACATGTTTGCAACACTTTATTGTTAGGGTTTGGTGAGTTGCAATATTACATTTTGTTCATTCATCACTCATTTTTATTTAAATTCATTATAAGGTTTGATTACCAAATGGGGTTTGACCAAGGAAAATCCCTTTCCACTAAAAAACAACATTTTTCCCTCTCTTTAGTGTGTGATTTGCAAATCTATGTTGAAGAATTATTGAAGATCAAGATTGGAAGAAGTTGTCAAGTGTTCAAGATTGTCAAAGTTGTCATATCATCTGCAAGATCATTGAAAGACCCTCATAGAGCATAATTCAACATTTGAGATCCAAAAGCTGGATTGAGAAGATTGAGTAAAGACTGAAGAGCAGATTCAAGTCCTGATTATCCAAAAAATCCAAGCAAGACTAATATGCCACTTTTAGTGTATGAGTCCTAGTACAATGAAGTTTGTAGATTTCAGGTGTGGGTATGTGCAAGATCATCATGGAAAAAATAGCCCTTAAGTGGTAAAACATTCAGAAAAATTAGAGTTACACAACTTGATGTAAAAATTCGAATAAGTTATCTATATTATTTCAAAAATATGTAAGAATAGAATCTATAGAAAATTTAATGTAGTTTCTAAACTGCCATGTTTATTTTAAAAAAAAATCTATTTGGTGAAAATTTGAAATTTCAATGCAGTAGTACTTAAATTTCAGGGAAAAAATAAGAAGTAGGTGTTTGTCTGACCACCCTAACCACAATAAAATGATAATATTTTTTTCTAATATTTTAGATATAAGTAGAGGACTCATGTATGGATTTGATGCATATTTTTTGTAATTTGTTTCCAAGTAAATAATTAATTATGATTTTTTTACTAAATTTTTAAAAAATATAAAAATTGGTATGTTTGACCACCTTAACTTGGTCAAAACTTCAGGATTTCTTTTTTCTTTGAATCCTATATTATGTGAAGCATAAAATGTGACACATGTTTCTGATTCAAAATATGTGATATCGTTTGAAAGCTATAGATGTTTTTAAATCATCCTATCAATCAGGACGTTAGTCATAATTCAAATAGAAAATGAATAATAATTATTTATTAGATTCAAATTAAAGCATAATTTATATTGGTGGAAAGCTGAGAATCTCCTTTAAAAACCCTTTTCGTTTTATCAATTTTGGGTAAAAATATAGTCACCAGTCACATACCCTACACATACCCATCATATCGCCACTTTTTGGCCCATCGTGATCCTACACATACCCATGTTTTAGACTTGTCTTTTCCAGAATATTGTTCCTACCCAGAAACCCTAATTTGGGACTAAATAGCCCAGACTAGCGTATGAGTCCTAGCGGACATTAAATTCAACATGTTTAGCATTTCAGGTAATCAAAAAAGTTATTACAAGTTTCCAGGTGCCCCTCTGTACATTTCTAAGTTTTCTATTATGTTTCACATCCATTTCTAGGTCATTTAGTGAAGTCTTGTATATCATTAAGTCTTGTTGTTAAATCTTGCATGTTATTAGTATTTCTAAGCCCTAGCTTGGTGGTGAAACCTCTTTAGTCTCTAATTAGACCCTAGGACAACCTTTAGCATATCTCTTTCCTTCATTCCATCCTTGGATTGACATATCTAGGGTTTCCTTGAATGAGAAGTGTAGAAGATTGTTGTTATATGTCCTAAACTATAGCCAACAATAATTTTCCTCCTCTAATTTTTTTTGGATGAATAGGCACTATATCTATATTAAATTAAAAGATATAAATGCATATACATTGAAAGAAGATGGGTGGTAAGAAGGAACACACTGAGGATCATATGGGTAGAGCCCAGTAGTCCACATTCATATGGGTTGAGCTAAAAAAGAAAGAAATATTATGAACACAATAAAATAAAAGGCAGCCAAGCGGCCATAGCAGTGCCAATAGAGGGTGGAGGGTCCCTGTTATCTGATTTCTTCCCTCATACATCAACGGGGTATGGAGTGACATTCTCGTTGAGGTAAAATTATTTTATGTTAAATATTATTTACTTTTACCTTTTATTTAAAAATTATTTTATTTTGGGCGGGGGCCCTAGCTCGGTTGGCTAAGTAATTCCGTTGCGGCTCTGCTGGTCACGAGTTCTATTATTTACTTTTACCTTTGCTATGCAGTCTAAAAATTATTTTATTTTTCAATAATGATAAAATAAAACATAAAAACTATTTTACTTGTTTTACTTCAACAAATAATTTAATTTTCAATGTAATTATTTTTTTTAATATTTCTTGGTTTGTGTGGGTCATCTTCTACACCAAGAATTTTATGTTTGGAATATTTTTAAGCCATTTACTTTTTCCTTTGGATAATAGTGTTAAACAAAACCCTATATTTTTGTTTGCAAAAGCCGAGTCAAGTGAAGAATTTGTCAAACATAGGAAAGCCATTACAGTTTCCTTGAATGAATGCACCAAAGAAAATCTATATAGAGCCATCATTAAGTAAGCTACAATTTCCATCCTAGCTAAACAATTTAAATGAATGCAATTTTTGTAGGTCATAAACCCTTTTGATTGTAGATTAGTTTTGGCAGGCCCACAAAAAATGTATTTATATGTAATATATATTATTTTTGTCATTATATTTTTCACACATTTTTATAATAGACAAACATAAATGGCAATAAAGCTAAATCGAGACTTCATGACTATTTATGTTATGACTTCTACTTAGGCTTGGAGGAACTCTCACTACATGATGTACATGTTTTAGTAGGCTTTTATGTCTTCTTATCTTTTTCCCTTAGATTACTTGGAAACCAACACATGAGTTTTAGAATTAGAAATTAATGTCCACCAATAGAAAAAGAACAAAGTAAAAACAAAAATAATGTATCTACCAATGCACCCATAGTGGAATAAAAAGTATAAGAGAACACATAAAATTTATTTCAGGTTTAGATAGGATCAAAAAGTATACCCTTATTATTTTTTTCCTTTCCTAATCTTGTGAAAGTGATCACAATTACTTGAATTTCACCAAAAAGTTCTCAATGGAGAAATTGAATCAAGTTCAATTACAGTCACCTCTACCTCAATCTCTAATTTCTAGAACTAATTGATTTTATCATATAACTCCTTATACTTATCCTATATGTTCTTAGGATTCATATATGACTATATGTGAAACAAAAAACTAGATAAATAAGAAATGTAATAAGACAGGTGACTTCATCTATTTGATTTATGTAGGAAAATATCTCATACTCTCAATTCAACATAGGCATAGTGTCATTCAATGTAAACTATAGTCCCTTAGACACGAGTAATTTAGTCATCTAAGGTTTATAAGTGTGATAGTTGTGTGGTGCAAGATGCAAAATAAAAAAGGTTTTTTCCATGTGTATGTTTGGTTTTGAGTTTTAAAAAGTGATTATATGCTATTTTTATATATATATATTTAATTTTGATAGGTATTATAGGATAAATTTAACTCTCACCCCCCAAAGAAAGGAAAAAAAGTTTGTGAAAATTTGATAGTTTAAAAGTTTGAAAATTAAAAAAAAAATTAGATTTGACCTTATGTACCTAATAATCTATTTAGAAATTTAGGTCTAAAAATTTGTGGATAATTGAACCTACTTTTTAGTGCTACATGTATCACAAAATATGGAGATCGAAGCCAAAATTTATGCCTCTAGAAGAAAAAGTAGGTAGATGTAACTTCTAAAATACATAAAACTCATTATTAATAAAATAGAAAAAAATATTAGCACCACTAAAAAGTGTTTAGAACCAAATTTCTACTAATATATCATTTGTGAAATAGTCTATATATAGTAAGAAACGTAGTTTTGAAGCTAAAAATCTTGGGCCCTAGTCATGTGAGAACTGAGTCTAATGGCTAGTTAGTGGGTTAAGGGCTTAGTTTAGTCTTGTTTACCAATAAGATTGACAACGAAGGGTATGACAAGGACCACTAGTGGAGAAGTGGTGGGTGAATAGTGAAGTAGCAATAGATCATAGTACCAATGAAAGTAAAAATAAATATGCGACAAAAATTAATCAACATTAGCAAATGACATCAAAACCACTTTTTGCATAGAAGATGGCACGATCATTGATAAAACACAAAAAAATCACTATAAATTATATGAATAATAAAAAAATCAAAACTCATAAAAAAAAATAGTGGAAATGAGATAAAAAATTTAGTCCTACACAAAAATGGTGATTGCATAATATGACATCATATGATGAATGTACAAACCATATAATTCCATACTGTCAATAGATTGATCTTAACCTTTTGTGCTTAAAAAGATGTCTTAATTTTTTTCTAATCAAATTTTAATGTTTTGATGGTAAAGAATTGAATAGTTGATTGATATATTTGATGGTTTGTAGATACATTAATAAAAGGAGAAGATTTGTAGTTAATAGTTGAGTAATTGTGTCAACTTAATTGCATGGAGTGTAACTACATATTGTAACTACATAACAGTCATATAGAAATGTAATATGCAACCATTCCCACCCCTATTACATTGTTCTTATAACTATATCCTTGAAATCTTAGAATTTACCTTGCCAAGAGACCCCCCTTACAAATTACATAACAAAAAAGTTTATTGATTACAAGAGAGATATATTTTTGAGAAGATCTTCCTTTAAAGAGACAAATCTACAATAAGGTGGAACTCCATCAAGTTGCCTCATGACCCTCAGAAGGGTGTATCTTCATGTTGAATTCCCAAGTTCTTGGACTACCATTTTTCCAAACTCGTGAATCACTGATTCTCAAATTATTTGACAACAATCCATATTGACCTCAACAAACATAGGGCTCCATCAAGTTGTCTAATGAGCCTTGAAAAGGTATAATTCTTGATCACAATCTCATAAACACATTGGAAAATAATCCATATTGATTTCAACACAAAATCCCTTACTTGTCTCCAAAAATAAAACTTCACAATATATGTATTCTTGATATCCATCAACATCAACACGAAAAAATAATAAAGAAACAAAAAACACTTCTCATGCAATGAACCATCTCAAAGTGAGAAACTAACTTGCGATGATTAAAATTCCTCCATCCATAGATACCACCATCCTCCAGTATGACAACCCATTACCAATATAAGTTTGGTTTGGATGCATTTAACCTTGTTTTCAACTCTCTTGCTAGTGCTTAATTTTCCAATGCACCAAAGGAAGCTTGATATTAGGATCATAAAATTTCTTGGCGTTCTCATGCTTGCAAAGATTTGCAAAAATAGTTTCTATCTTGTTAATTTGAATGCAATATTGTCACATCCCCTAATGAGAATCCATGTCATCATATATGGTGTTTGAATACTCCTTGTACATGTTATGATAGCTAGTTCTACTTTGGTAATGAAGCCAAATACCATAATTGTTGGTTATTGTTGGTTTTGTTCTACTCTTATTAATAGAAAACATATGTCCATTAATCTTCTTCTTCTTCCATAACTTCCTCAAAAATATCAGAACTTGGACTTAGCTCAAACATCATTTGTAGGCCATAGTTTCATCTTATAGATCTTAATATTTTGATCAATTAGAGTTAAAAAAACCCAGCCAACGACCTGATATTGGTGAAACATTTACTTCACCATTATTTCCTTTGTGGAAATAGATATGAATAAAGAAGAGCAAAACACAAAATTCAATTAGGTTAAAGGGAAGTAAAACTTATGCCTACTTGTTTGACTAAAACACTATAATGCCATTCCTTCAAAATAATCTGAACAAATCTCCACACCCAACAAGTGCATTCATATTCCTTCAAACTCTATTTAGGAGTCATCAAAGAGAGCGTCAAAAAACATTTGAAGAAAGAAATGGTGGAAATGCAACAGTTGCTATTAAAATATAAGACCAAAGAAAAAACTAGTGACTACCGTTGTTTTCTAGACAAAGTAAATCAGGATAGTTGAAAATGTGCCCAAATATACAGTTTCTTAATAGAAAATCAGCATAATACTTACGCCCATATACCCGATGGCTCAGCTCCAATCTTCAAGAATAATGTAGCAATCACGGAAGAGAAAACTGTGGTATTCCAAGAAAAATAAATTACAACACTCGTGGACTTAAATATGCGGGAATAACAATCAAGTGAAACCCTCAATGCATATGCCACACATAACTCCTCTTGAATCGGTTCATTACAGAACATCTTTTGGGGATGTAAAGATCGGCATTCCATCCTTCTTCGCAAAACCTGCTACATTTCCCTTACCCTAGTTTCTCTCTCAAGATGAAAATAAGCATCCAACCAAATAGAATTCAACGGTCTGCATTTGGACGCCTTTTTATACTACAAAAAATTCTGACGACATAGGGTCACATATTTTATTTGATACCAAATGAAGGATTGAATAGTTGATTGATACATCTGATGGTTTGTAGATACATCAATAAAAGGAGATCTGTAGTTAACAGTTGAGTAAAAGTGTGATATAACTACATAGAGTGTAACTACATAACTATTATACAGGTAGTAATATGATAGGGCCAATAGATAGTCAGTCTTAGGATTTTTGGACATATTTCATACAATGAAAAGTTCTATTTTTCTCTAACTGTTTAAGGACACATCTATTTAGAAATCATAATAGATATAGAGCTTTGAAATCATATTGAAGTTGATTCCTCGTTCCTACAGTTCATATAGATCATTTTCAATCAAACTACTATCACAAAAAGAGAAAAAATAATGGATTTTTAATAATAGCTTGAGAGCTTTATTGATGCAAGAAAAATATGAAAAATAATATATTGTACAATGAATTTCCTTTGAGAAATGATAAAAAAACCTTAAGTGAGGATTAAATTAGATGATGAAATGTATCCTAATCCCATGACTTGAAATTAAAAAATCACATGACTTAAGTAAGATTAAGTATATTGGTGTAAAAAGGGATCTTGTAATTAAACAATTAATTAAGAAAATACCTCTTTCCTCTAATAATTTGACCAAATTATTAGTTACAATATAAGTCAAACATATAGATTTAGGTCATTTTGATAGGTTCAAATTTGTTCTATGGCCCATAGATTTCAGCCTATTGATTGTGATTTTTTTTCTATAATTGATTGGATTCTTTGCTTCTTCCTATTTTTCAAGGACTTGTAGTATTTAGATGTAAATTAAGGAGGCTATAGGATTGCCAAGGGTAAGTTCATCTAGGTTAGCCCCTAGAAGAGATCAACTTTTTGATTGTGGTGAATATTAGTAGATAATAATTTCATCCAATTGATTGCAATTTTTTTTCTATAATTCATTGGATTCTTTGCATCTTTTTGTTTTTCAAAGGCTTGTAGTACTTAGATGTAAATTAAGGAGGCTACAAGATTGCTAAGGGAAAGTTCATCAAGGTTAGCCCTTAGAAGAGATCAACTTTGTGATTGTGGTGAGGATTAGTATATAATAAATGAGCATGCAAATGTTTTAAATGATGATTTTGAAGTAAATATTGTTCTTTTTGGTGTATGAATTGAAGTGTTGTAATAAATCATCCTTGCATATGAATGATTCTACGATGTAAATAAATCCCTAAATGAATTTCTTTAAATATCACTACATACCAATAATCATAACAATTTATAGCAAATCGACTTATAGTAAAAAATAAATAAAAATTGATCAACTTTTAATTTAATTTTGTTTTTATTTTAATTTCAATAATCAAATCAATTGAAATTGATCTCACATTTATGAGACTAACTTAAAATAAAAAATAAATATTATGTATATAATAAATTAATATTTAAATATACAAAATATAACAAACATTAAATATATGATAATACCTTATAAAACAAATAATATATAATTAAATAAAAATATATAACTAAACATAAACCCAGCTTCATATAAAACTGCATTATTTATTAATTCATAACTACATTATAAATTCTGTAAAAATATAAAATAAAATAAATGGAATTTTACGATTGCAAATATTAAAAAAGAAAACCTATATGGAACAATAAAATATGAATGTAACCATGCGCAAGAGTGTAGCCAAGTTCAAAGCTAAAAATTGACCCTAATCATAGATGGCAGAATTCATTGGCAAACCCACTGTTTTTTTCTTAGATTCTGCAGGAGTCGTTGACATATTTCTTGGTTTGGGTGGGGCCGTATTCTAGACCCAAGCATTTTCCATTTTGAAAGATTTTTTAGCCAAGCACGTTTTCCTTTGGACGATGGTGTTAAACAAGACAAAGAAGACTTGCTGGGTCAAGCAAAGAACTAAACCATTGTGGTTTCCCCAACAAACGCACCAAAGAAAATGTACGCAGAGCCGTGATGAAGTAACCTACAATTGCTGTCTCTAGCGTACAATGTTCATCTTACTTACGACACAGCTCAAGTGCGTGCATTGACTAAACAGCTTAAATGTATGCGATTTTTGCAGGTCAAAACCAGTTGTACAAAAAACCGTGTTGATTGTAGATTAGTATATTTTCAACACATTTTTAAAATCTACAAACATAAATGACTTCCAAAAGATAATGTTGAGATTTTAGTATCTGGTTTTCTTCTATTGAAATTTCTGTCGATCATCGAGAATTGTCTATATTGCTATGTCTACCCACTGTCCCAAGTAGTTGGATTTTTATTCTAGTTTGAAGAAGGATGACAACCGAGTATTTTGTTTCCTCTTTCGCTTCTTTTTCATGTCTTGCTTTTATCTTCTTTATATCATCTCCTCTCTTTGTACTGCCAATTGCTCTGTCTTCTTCAAATGGATATGGAGGAACAACGTGGATCAATAATGTCCAGTCTGTAGAATCATGGACACCTCGATCAGCTGACATTGGTGCACTCACAGTCAGGGCTGGGCTTATCTATCACACACTAAGCTTTGACCGCTTACTGGAATATATGGGCCCCACTTAACCTTCCTGTTTCCTGTTCTGTTTTCCGTTGCGTTCTTCTAACTCTTCACGGTGGCAGTCACAAAGACGGTTAAGTTTGAATTTCAAATCTGAATCTAATCTCCCGCTCACAACAAAGGCCTTGTACTTATGCCCACGCGTTTCCACTTCGATCAAAGCATTTGGGTGATCTGGGCTAGCGGAGCTGGTGGCAGGGCGCTCAGCATGGACATCAGCGAATTCATTTATGTGCAAACACAGTGCAACGCAGAACTTTCCAACCTCAAAAGATAAAAGCAAGCGAAGAAAGCGACTAAGGCCGGAACCAAACATGCAAGCTATACAGGCGTGCCCTTTTCGGATAGAGGTTTTGCAAGCTACCAAATTCTTTTGTTCTGGTTGTTGGTGGTGGAACTCGTTAGAGGAGATGATGAATTATTAATGCCTGGAACGACTTCCATATACAGACAAGGGGAGGAAGAAACTGCAGTTCCTGGCGAAGGCAAGGCTGCCATATTGGGGAAAGCAACTACCCTTCCGATTGAGGATCTTAAAGACTAGTTGACAGTGCTTCTTTGCAGGATTCATCACAAGTTCTTTGTGTTTGCCTTGATTTAAATCTCTCTATCCCTGGATATAATGGCTTGGGCTACGGAAGCATACAGAACCGTAAACAGTTAATGCCTAGTGGCCTGCTAGCAGTCTACAGCCTTCAGGTTCTGATAGAAACCAACTGTATTGGCACTCACCACTAGCTTTAGTGGCCTGCTGGCAATCTGCATAATAATTCCTATTATACACTACGTAATGAATTTTTTTTGAACGAACTATTACATTATTAAAACTAAATTTTAACCATAATAATTCCTAGAAAATTAAATATATATATTTTTAATTCTATAATTTCATTTTTAAATTTTTTAAAATATTAAAAATTCATAGTCAAAATTAGTTATTGATAATTTGGTTCATGAACATATTATAATCAATCCACCTTCCTTTTAAAAGGATTATAATTATTTTTTAGAATAATATGTAAATCAATTTAATAAAATTCATAATTATTAAAACATATTAAATTCATTCATTTAAATTAAATAAATTTTAAAAAATAAACATAAAGAAATATCAAATTTTAATCTTAATTTATTGAGTAAATATTTTGATGAAAATTTAGGTTAACAATTAAATTTATAATTTTATTTGAATTTCATCTATTTAAAATCTCATGAGAAAGTTGTGACTAAAAGTGTTTTTAGGTAATATAAGGAAAATATATTTTTGGTAAGTTCAATTTAAATTAATTAAATAAATGCATTTAAATCATTATTATTATTTAGAGAAATAAATTATATATTAGGGTTTTCTTTACATGTAATTGTGGATCATTGATTCACTAGAATAAAATGTTAGTGTTCAATCACCTCACCAATGCAAAAGATTCCATTTAGTTATAGGTGGTTCCCAACAAGAATTCTATAATCAAAATAGAATAAGTTTCATAGGCAAGACATGAGGACTTAACAATTTCAATCAAGTTATCATAAGGGTGGAATTGAAGCTCAACCAAATCATGGAGACTAAGTAATTAACACGAGCGAAAGGAACAAGGCACAAGGGTGTGAATAATATAGCTAAATGAAGGTATAAGATAGGCTTAAATTAAGGTGTATTGAATCAATTATAAATACAAAGGGCACTAAAGTAGTACACAAATCCACAAGAAAAGGTTATTACAAGAATGATCACATCAATACACTCATTGTCACCCTATCCTCTAGAATCATGTACAACTAGTATTGTGCCTCTAGAAGTAGTTAGTGACCATTACTATAAATATCACAACAAACTTTAGATGCCATCATATTCTTCCCTCCCTATGTTCTTGTGAGAGAGTCATATCATTTTCCTTAATCAAGACCTTTTGTTTCTCATACATATGGTGCAATTAGTAGCCAAAAAAATGAATTCCTAAAAATACTACTATTAAAATAGACTAATGCAAAGTTTTGGGAAATGAGTAGTCATTCAAATGTAGATATCAATGTTCCAAGTGAATGAAGGGATTATGTTGATAATTGAATGTGGATATAAGGGAATGTGAATGTTCACTTACAACACTTAATTCTGCATGAAGACTCTAATAGGCTTATAGGGATATCTTTTATCAATTTATGGGTGGTAATGTTTTAGCATGATATTTGTAGGGAAATAAACTTATTGACCTTCTAAATGAAAATCTCATATAGAATCACTTTTGTGACTTCAAAAAATTTAGTGCTCCCTTGGGATGGGGAAATTCATTTTAGCCTAATTAAGTTCCACATAAAAACTTCACATGCAATTAAGTGTAAATTTTTTATAGTTTGACCAACTTCTAATAAGAGTTTTCAAAAAAGTAATAATGGTGGGATGTAGAAAAATGATAGTCATTTAAATGTCAAGTGATGATATTTATAGTTGGAGGCTAGTTTTCTACAAATTCATCTTCAGCAAATCCTTAGTTATTTTTCTCTTTGAAAAAAATGGAGTGCATTGGGAATGTGAAGTTGAAGTTAATGCCAAGTTTACTTAGATGTGGAATCTCTATAATTCTCATTATGAGGCATGTTGAAGTCCTTTTTTTTGGTATGCCATGACATTGGGACATCATGTAAGCGGAACCATTAAGTAGATAGTTTGAAAATGAAATTCCACAATCCTCATTGTGCCTTTCTAATAAAGGTTATATAACTACTCAAAATTATTGAAAGAAAACTTATCAAGACCCTTTGATTGGTTAGGGAATATATGATGGCTCTCAATAAAATCCTCTAACAAAAAAATTTTAGTCCTTTTGAATTAGTTATTAAGCAAGTTAGGTTTTGATGATGGGTTTAAAACTTCATGTTAAGAGCTAGTTGTATTTTTGAATGGTTATTTAATAATTAAAAGTTCTTATTAGTTCAAAAATTACTTTAGAAATAGAGAGAATTTATGATCAAGGTTAGTAACACGACATCAGTGTTAGTTTTCTCATCATAGTTCTAAACTCAATGTTATTATTACAACCTCAGTCTAGGTAGTAGATATGTTTCAATATCCAATGTTGGTTTGAAACCACCCCTAGATTGACACCAATGAATACAACATGTGCTTTCATGCATTTAAAGGATTAGTAGGCTCATTAAATAACTAATGAACATTATTTTAAAATTAAAATAGATATTTATTTATAAAATTGAATGCAAACAGACTTTGAGAATCCTTTTAAATACATTCCTTTTAACTAATAATCATACCACAAATTTAACAACTCATTTTATGATAAAGCATGGATGACCAAATTTAAAAAATTACTTCTGATAATATGTTACATTTTGGAATAAAGAGATCACTAAAATCAAACATTTGGTAATTGATTTCAAGTAAAAGAACCTTTGTATAATTAGGAAAAAAAAATTGACTTTGTAAAAAAAACCTAAAATAAAACAAAGCTAGATAGTAAAAAGTCATTTTCATTTTGTTAGAAGAAAAAAAGGTGTGTGTTATTGTTTAGTTTTCTTCATTTTAACTTCCACTAATTTAGTGGAAATTTGTTAAGAATTATAGCAGGTAAGCATGTTTGAATGTTCTAACCAAATAATTGAAACTTTAAAAATTGTAAAGTGATGTTGAACGCCACACAATATACTAAGAGGGGGGGAGAATCAGTATATCAAATCTACTTTAAAAATAATAATTCAACATGAATTACCATTATTCACTTCTCCAAACATGAATAAAAAAAGAAAATTTACACATATGTTTTCCCTCATTAATACATATGTGCAATGGATACTTATCTCTCTAGTTTACAAAAAATATTCTCTCTCTATCAATCACCAAAAACACTCTCTTCTTCAAAATCACACATATAGCTTTATAATATTTTTTTATTGCACAAGGTTGTGGGTATTCTTACTTTACTAGTTAAAATACCATTATAATCTTACTATTGAACACTCCATCTCATCCTTTTATACATGTAACATGTGCACATGAAATCAAATACATATAAGATCATCACTAAATAACACATGAGAGGGAAAATATCTTACACAAGTACATAGATAATACTATAAAACTTTTTGTCCCATTATGATATTTATTTTATAGCTTTTATGGATCAAATCTACCTCGATATACCTAGATTCTAAATTATAGATATATGTGTAATGTTAAACACTAATAAATGTATATTGATCTATGGAATAACTAGGTCTATATACTTTTTCTAGTGAAATGATAACATAAGACATAAAACTAGTTTTAGATTAGTAGTTCAATCATATCAATGATTTCATGCAAGAATGGGTTTTCTTAGATTGAAAGAAACACTCTATATCTATAAAATATATCAATATATACCTTTAATATATGTATGATTTTTCAAAAAACATAAACATTTATCTCCCAAAAAAATAACTTAAAATCCTTGTTAAAATAAGATTTATTGTTTCAAAAATTGCATACACAATATAAATAACTACAATGGTTTTAATGTTCTCTTCCTTTTTGATATGTCTAGCTTAATCTAAAATGGCTTTAATGTTCTCTTCCTTTTTGACATGTCTAGCTTAATCTAAAAAAAAATCATAGATGGAAAAGGAAATCACAAGATATGATGACATTTGGAAAATGCAAAAATCCCTTAGAAATAAAGGAGGAAGATCACAACTAAATGTTTATTGTGAGCTTCCAAATGTTAAAAATAAAAAAAATAATGTTAAATTTCACTCCTTTGTATTTAAAAATTATTGGGTTTTGAGGTATTAATCATAGTATCAAGTGAGTAAACAAGGCATGAACATGAAAAATATATAGGCTACATAGGATATATTTAAATACAAGATCAAGATATGAAGACAAACAAGACATGAACACATTGAATAAGAGCATGGATACAAAAAGTAAAATAATATAGACAAGAAATTAAAACATATACTTCTAAAATTTGAGGGGGTCAATTAATGGAAGCCCACTAGATTTGATATTATCAAAGAACAAGAGACCACATTATGATTGAATATGGTTTATGGGGTTTATTGCATCATGATAAATATATTTTTAACATATTATTTATAGGTTGATGAAGTAAAAGCCTAGAATATTAATAGAATCATAGAGATAATGTGAATCCTTAGTTATGACTATCTTATATCAGTAGTAAGAAAGGGATAAGGTCATGGCATGAGACACGTGAAGACATAAAAGGTATATTTCAAATGAAAGATTGAAAACATAAGATTTGACACATAAAGTCAATTTGAAGGTTAATTAGTGTGAACTTAAGATGAAACTTAAAAATTGAATCAAATATACACTAGTAAACTAACATAGATCATTTGCACACTTGCGAATTCAACCCAATAATGAAAGCTAATAAATTGAGATCAGGAAAATGTCCTATTAATTACCAATAGATCAAATGAAACTACTAGATGTATCATTTAAATTATTACCCCAATTATAATTTTCCTTTCAATATCATGATATATAAGAGAAGTATGATCCATACAATTTTCTCTATGAATAAAGGTGAGATTAAAGGATGAATTTTTATACAATCTTTAGAAAACTTGTATTTTATTTATTGTGATATTTATATTGAGATATATCCTTTGTAAAAATTATCTCCCTTTAGCTTTCCATGTACCTTTATAATTATACCACCATATATTATTACATTCATACATAGTTTTATATATACCTTACCTTTATCTTCACTATATGTATCACATGATATGCTATCTATGTATATTTTTTTCTCATACAAAGATACTCTCTATTTCATGAAACTTGGTATAATAATCCCTATCATAACGAGGCCATAAAGATAACAAACATTCATAACCATTAATATCCTCAACATTCATCACCTCATTATCAATAAGATCTCGAATTCTATCTCAAATTACCTCAATCTAGTTATCATTGTCAATAATTTTAATAATAGTCTTAAAGATAGTGTATCATACAATCATTCAACACATGTATAGATATAAGAATAATATTAATAGGATGAAAATTGATAAGTTGTGCTTGGTAATGTTTAAATATCATATATAAAGGATCTCCCAATCTTGTAAACTTCCATTGATGTCTTGCTTATAGATGAGTGATGGTGCCCGTGACCAATATTATTAAGATAATTCTTAACCTCATTCCCATGATATTTTCTCATATCAAGTACTATAATAGATGCATGGTAGTGTGACATAGATGTGTGGTACTCATTATAATCATTTGTTGTTGAAAGATTACAAAGATATTATAAATACTCATGAAACCTAGAAATTTAAATTTTATATGGAATAATATATAAAATCCATCAATGAGGTATATTAGAAAATTATTTATATAAATAAAATAATAATAAAGATTCATAAACCAAGCTCTCTATAGATATGTGTCTTATAAATTTTCCTTAATTTATATGAAAATAAAAGATATTATGAAATATTTTAAAATTTCTATATGCAATTTTGTGCTAACCATTCCTATCACAACTAGATCCATAAATTGATGGATCTATAATAATAGGAACACTATAAGATATATAGTACCTAAAACATCATGAAATGTATAAGAAAGATGAATGTGTGTACTACTATAATTTTCTAGCTAAGAAGCACGGTCATCATTCACAACATCATGTGATAAAGAATGTAAAAAATTATCACCAATAAAAGATGAATCATGGATATCATTATTAGATCAATCCTCTAGATACAAGGATGTGCTGCAACATAATTATTTATAATCATATTACTACATGACTGACATACCTTACATGAATCTATATAAGTTAGGGCTAAAATAATAGATGTAAAGAGCATAGGATTGAAAGTAATGTGTGCATAAGAAATATGAACTATATTATCATCATATGAAAAAAATCCATTAATATCTATAGATTTTTATAATTAAAAAATTAACCAACCCATGACATAAAAAACTAGAGGGGTTCACATGTCAAATTCATTATTTTACGTGGAGAACTAAAATATCCACCCATAAACAATTTGGGACAAATAAGTGTAATAGATTTATAATAAATAATTAACTATAGATATGTGATAAAAATATGTGCCTAATTAGATATGAAAGTATAATGAAATATAAAGAATAAATGTGTACCTTAATATTGATGATAGTAAGACATTTTTAATTAGCCTTTGGTCATTTTTGCACAGTAGAAGCAATCTATACTTTGACCTTATTCGAATCCAAAAAATGAACTTACCAAAAATATATTTTCCTTTGACTTCTGTAACACTTTGACCTTACTTTAAAGAAACATATATTACCTAAACACACTTCTAGTCACAACATTCTCATAAAATTTTAAATAACTGAAACTAAAATATAAATATAAATATTATTTGAATCTAAATTTTCATCAAATTAAGATTAAATATATATTTCTTTATGTTTATTTTATTTTTAATTTAATGAATTTAGATTTTGTAATAATTATGAATTTGATGAAATAGGCATATATTATTTTTAAAAATAATTATAATTCCTTTTAAAGAAAGATGAATTGATTAGAATATGTTCATGAATCAAATTATCAATAACTATTTTTAACGATAAATTTATAATATTTTAAAAAAAAATGAAATAATTTCTTTTAAAAGTATTTATTTAATATTTTATTATAATTATTTAAATTAGTTTACTTTCAATTTTTTTACTTGTAGTATAATATAAAATATTATGATTAAAATTTATTTTTTAATAATAGAATAGTTCGTTTAAAAATTCTTAATATCTTCACACCAAGTATAGATGCTTTACTTAGCTCTCCATAATTATAAGCTTTAATACTAGTGAAAGTAAATGATTGTTAAAAACCAAAATATATACTCTTGAATCCATTAAATTATTGAAAAAAAAAAAAAATTGAAAATTGTTAGTTTACCATTTTATTGGTTATGTAAAGAAGAAGATTAAGAGAATTAGAATGATTTTTGTGTACTATCATTCAATTGGTTATGTCAAAAAGAATGCTCATAGATTAATATGCGAAACACTAACCCCTTTCTAATTTATAATTCTATAACTAAAAGGACAAATTTTGTTAGAATTAGAATTATAACAACATAAAACTTCTTAAACTCTTGGCAATTGTGGAACACTGAATCTCCTTCCAACAATGGACATAAGAAATCCTTTTGGAAATATATTGCAGCATCCTCTACTAAAGATTATTTAAACATTGCTTACTTATTACGACCCTCAAATCCATGGCTTGCTAGAACTAAAATAAAGCGAACTGGAATAGTATTTGGTTCATCTGTCAGTATATTGAGATCGTTTTAGTATATGATAGAGCGCAGGGATAATTATGATGCGAGTTGGAAAGGTTGCAGACTGCTATCAGGCCACTAGGCATTAACTGTTTACGCTTCTGTATGCTTCAGTAGCCCAAGCCATTATATCCAGGGATAGAGAGATTTAAATCAAGGAAAACACAGAGAACTTGTGATGAATCCTGCATAGAAGCACTATCAAATAGTCTTTAAAATCCTCAATCGGAAGGGTAGTTGCTTTCCCCAATATGACAGCCTTGCTCTCGCCAGAACTGCAGTTTCTTCTCCCCTTGTCTGCATATGGAAGTCATTCCAAGCATTAATAATTCATCATCTCCTCTAACGAGTTCCATCACCAACAACCAGAACAAAACAAAATGTTGCCCTGCAGGCACTCCTGGCAACAATTAGGTAGCTTGCAAAACCTCTATCCGAAAAGGGCACCCCTGTATAGCTCGTATGTTTGGTTCCCTTAGTCGCTTTCTTCGCTTGCTTTTATCTTTTGAGGTTGGAAAGTTAGGCGTTGCACTATGTTTGCACATAAATGAATTCGCTGATGTCCAGGCTGAGCGCCCCGCCACCAGCTCCGCTAGCCCAAATATGACCCAAATGCTTTGATCGAAGTGGAAACGCGCAGGCATAAGCACAAGGCCTTTGTTGTGAGCGGGAGATTAGATTCAGATTTGAAATTCAAACTTAACCGTCTTTGTGACTGCCACCGTAAAGAGTTAGAAGAACGCAACGGAAAATAAGGAAGGTTAAGTGGGGCGCATATATTCCACTAAGCGGTCAAAGCTTAGTGTGTGACAGATAAGCTCAGTCCACAGTCAGCCCAATTCTTCTCAGCAACAATATCTCATATGGCGGTGAGAACCTGCGGTTTGGATGTGGATTCTTCTGCTATTCTATTCCTTGTGACACAGGCTACTCTTTTGCAGTCTTCTTTGTTATTCACGAAACTAATTATGCTAATCCAGATGACCTGCAAATGGTGTGGACTGCAAACAGAGAGCGTCTAGTGAAAGACAACGCAATCCTTGGACTCACCTCCACTGGGAATCTTGTATTGAAGAATGCAGATGGCATTCTAGTGTGGTCTACAAATATATCCGCCCAAGATTTCCAAGGAATGATGATTGAAGAAACAGGGAACCTAGTCCTCCTCAACAGTTCCAACGGAACCCTGTGGCAGTCTTTCGACCATCCGACTGATATATTTCTGCGCGGCCAGAAGTTTAAGCTGGGACAGAAGCTTACTACAAACATTTCTCCGACGAATGCAATCCAAGGGATTTTCTATGCATCCTTGCTCTTCAACGGTTTTTCCCAGTATACAACCCCTGCACCTCCTGAAATTTATTATAGGTATCCCAAACTACCCACAACTCTCAACGTAGCATATATGCAGTTCGACAACGAGTCGGTCGGTTTCTACTCTGAAGGTCTTCCATCCATTCCTGTTTCGATACCCATAAATTCACTCTACTTCAAGATTGCTTCAGATGGGCATGTTCTGTTCTATTCATTCGAACAGGAAACTAAAAAGTCTATTCAGGACTTTTTGTCAAGCTTTACGAGTTCGCTAAGTATATGTGACTACCCAATGACATGTGGGGACGATGGTATCTGCGCAGATGGTCAGTAAAGCTGCCCAAAAGAAGGAAATGCTTTTAGTCAGATTGACGCCTCAAAACCCAACCTGGGTTGCCTTCCATACAATCCTCTCGACTGCCCTGAGAATCCCACAATGAGCAGCACAGGAAGTTATCAGTTTCTGGAGCTGGACCATGTTTCCTATTTTAGTTATAATTCGGGAAATGTCTCCATTCCAGGTTTGCTTTCAAGAGAGGAATGTAAAATTATTTGCTTAAAAAATTGCTCTTGTAAAGTTGCTTTTGTCAGGTATGTTGGCCTTGGAAATATTTCTAGTGGGTATTGTTATCCGAAGTCCAATGTATACTCTATGAAAATGAACAGTCCTAGTGATGTGTTTTACAATTCCACTGCTTATATTAAAGTTCGGAGAAGCCCCAAGCATACGAAGCGCTCGGTTATCGGTATCAGTGTTTCTGTTTCTGGTGGAATGGTTGTTCTGTTTTTCGTATTGTGGGTATGGATAGGAAAATATAGAAAAGGTAAGCAGAAGCAGAGAAAAGATGAAATTGACGATGATAATGAGAATGATCCTCTGAACTTGCAGACAGGGTCACCCTTGTGGTTCTCATTCCAGGAATTTCAAGATGCTACAAATGATTTCTCCCTGAAGCTCGGCAGCTGGGGATTCGGTTCAGTTTACGAGGGCGTTCTGCCTGACGGCACAAAGATCGCAGTATAGCGGCTTGACAGAGCAGGACAAGAGCAAAACAATTTAAGGCAGAAGTGGAAACGTTAGGCAACATTCATCATCTGCATTTGGTAAGATTGAAAGGCTTCTGTGTGGAGAAGTCTCACCGAATACTGGTCTATGAGTTTCTACCAAATGGATCTCTGGACAAATGGATATTTGCCAACGATACCCATTAAAATGTGCTCGACTTAAAGACCAGATCCAAAATAGCTCTTCATATAGCACAGGGATTGACCTACTTACATGAGCAATGTCAACAACGAATTATACATTTCGACATCAAACCCCAAAACATTCTTCTGGATGAAAATTTTAACGCTAAGGTCTCGGATTTTGGGCTAGCAAAGTTGATGACGGAGACCAAAGCGAAGTGATAACCATGACCAAAGGAAGGCCAGGATATATGGTTCCTGAGTTATTAAGTGAGCATGTTTCCTTGAAGGCGGATGTATTCAGCTTTGGCATTATGTTGGTAGAAATTGTGAGTGGAAAGAGAAGCCGAGAGCTTTCAGATGAACCTTTGCTTTCGGTTTTACGGAATAAGGCTGAAGAAGGCAGATTGTCAGATTTGGTAGATCCGGTACTTGAAGATGAAGGGACGGACGCAAGGGAGTAGGCAGTGAAAATGTTGAGAGTGGGGATGCTCTGTATACAGAATGATTTGACGAGCAGACCGACGATGTGGATTGTAGTCAAAGCATTGGAGGGGATGATAGAATTGTATAGTGCCCCCAGTATGTCGTCCTCTCCTTCAGACTATCCATTTCTATCCATTCCAAATCCTGATCGTTCGGCGCTCTGGTATACCCCTTTTTCATCTGTATTGTCTGGAAAATGATTCTTTGTTCTTTAATTGTCGCTTTCAGACTCATTTTGATCTTGATATTTTGGGGTTTTAATAAAGCTAATATTTTAAGGGATACTCTTTCGTTTTCGTACTAAGCTGAAGAAGATCAACAATTCATATACCCAATTTTTTTGGGTCATGACAAAAAAAAATCTGAACATTCGTCTTGTAGAACAAACTTACTTTCCTGTTTTCACTATCAATTGTTGCTTTAGTCATTGTTAGTCCCTATGTTTTTTGAATCGTTAGTGCTCAAACTATTTTAGTGAGATTTGTTGTTGGTCATCATAAGTGATAAAAACAAAAAATTGTTATGGTTCTTGTATATTTTATTTATGACAATAAAAGAGGTACATGATGTATTCTATTCTTTGATGTAATTTTATTATAATAGAGATAGATCATGGATTTTTTATTTTTTTTACACAATAATAATTATTTTGCATTGAATAAAACTTCTGATCTTAAAATATTAATGTTGACAAAGAAAAAACGCAAAGTTTGATTAAAATGATCTCAAATGATTATCATCGTGACTTTACAATCCATTCAAAAGATTTAAATTTTGATGATATGTGTAGAATCTCTTCTTTCATGTGATATAATCTTCTTCAAATTTTAATTGTGTTTTATAGAAAAATGCATAAGTATGACCATCGAGTTCAGTACCATAATCCATCTTATCCATTTATGGTATTCTTTCATAGTTATTATTAAGATGTACTCTATGTCAAAAAGATTGATTCCTAAAAGTATGTTGTGTCATCCATATTGTAAACTAATACAAACCAAATAAAATATTTTTTTTGTAAAGCATAGATACTACCGTTGATAATATGCTACCTTCTATTCAATGTGCCATTGTTGAATCTTCTTAAAATAATTTATTTTCTTTACTACAGAAACATAAAATAAACATATAAATATGAAAGTTATATTAAGAAAATATTTCAAAATTATATCAATCATATTAAACTCCAATTTATTTTAAAATTATATTCTAGAACTGAAATATCACAAAATTCAAAAAACATGGATGACTATTGAACAAAAGATGTTTTATAAACATAAATGATTGAAAAAGAAAAAAACCAGTTAAATAGAAAAGTAAGGATGGAGAAAGTGCCCATAATTAAAACTTAATGCCTTTCACAAAATTAATAATTATTTCTTTAGTAAAATTGAAATGAGTTGAAATGAGTTAAACTGAACATTATTCAAATGCATAAAGTAAAAAATGGACAAAAGTGGATAATAGAAAACATTAGATTGAAATACAATCCAATTAAGTAGAGGTTTTGGAAATTCTGTTACTCGTATGAATATAATAGGCCATTGAACATTCTACTATACTGTTTACGATACTTCTCGATCTTTATTTTGGGTTATTTTAAAATGATAACATTAATGATAAATTTAAAGATTATGAAAATGTTTCTGTGAAGTAACCTACAATTTGTTTACAGATTAGCTAAAATATGTTTTCAACATAGTAAAAAACAATCCATGGCTTGATAAGATAAGAGTCCCAATTGTTGAATGGATTGCAATTCCTTGATTTTGCCCTGCAGATGATAGCAGTCAACAAATTCACAAATTCCCTCCCCCAACTCCCCCCGACATTTCTTAAGAGAAAGATATGGAGAAAGAAAGCTATGATGGACATCACGCGTATTCTCAAACAACTGGTTTGCCTTTGACATGATACTAATGCACTCCAGAATTTTTTATTTAGATTCTGATCTGGTATGGCTGAGGGCCAAAACAATAGTCTGCACCTGTTATTGGAAAAGCTAAGCTCAAAGCTAGGTTATGGATAAATTGTCTGATAGGGTAATGACTAGTCAGATTTTTGACTAGTTAGAAACGAACACTTGTGGTCGAGTGAAACCTTCTCCTAAATAGCTAAAATGACCATAATCTCTCTGGACTGGGAATTTTATTCTGACTCAGTATGCCTAATGGGTGTAGTAGAGAAAGTTGTCATGCATTAGGTTGAAGATAAATCACTTGGAAATTTTATAAGCATACTTGCATACTAATAAGAAAGTGGCAAATGATCAGATAGGATAAACTTATCTCGTTAGTGACTGTTCATATCTCTGGTCCGATAATGCCCAGGTACACCCAAGACATGTCGCGGACATGTTGTGGACATGCTGATTTGGTTTACAAGCCCGAAAGATCACCCGTGAACCAGAGCAGAAGCAGGGCAGCAAAAACAGAGCAACGGAGGAGGCAATATTCTCAAGGATCAGCCTGTCTGGGTTGACGGTGAAGAGCAGAAACTGGCCCTGAACGTGGCAGAGAAGGGCTAATCCATTTCAGTCTACGACCGCGAGGCTAACAGCCTGAACAAAACCCTAGAGCGCGTAAGGGAGGAAGGGAGGTTGTCGCTCAAGGGTGTCTACGATGATAAGGAATTTGAGCTGTCGATACAGGAATCCCGTGGCGTGATCATCCAGGTGACGCCACCTGTGGACCATACGATCTCCACCATCTCAGACTTTATGTAGTCCAACGACTACATCGTCGACGTCGGCAATGACGTACGAAAACACAGAGCACCATGTTTAGTATGCGGGGCAGAGCGGGCTGGTCTACACGAAAATGGGGGTTTCTGCTAGCAAGGAAGGCGCGCCGAAGGGGCCGTCGCAGGTCAATGAAATTGATCTCACATTTGTGAGACTAACTTAAGATTAAAAATAAATATATTTATATAATAAATTAATGTTCAGATATAAAATATTAGGAAATTAAATATATGATAACGCATATAAAACAAATAATATATGATCAAATAAAAATATATAACTAAAAATTAACCGAACTTTATATAAAACTATATTATTTATTAATTCATAATTACATTATATATTTTTTGAAAATGAAAAATAAAATAATTGAAAATTGGCATGATTATGCAAATTTTTAACATTGCAAATATTAAAAGAAAAAACTATATGGAACAATAAAATATGAATGTAACCATGCTCAACAGTGTGGCCAAGTTGAAAGCTAAAAATTGACCCGAAACATAGACGACATATTTCTTACGTAGAGGCGTGACGAAGTAAGCGACAATTGCTGTCTCTAGCGTAAAATGTTTATCTTTCTTACGACACAGCGCAAGTGCATGCATTGACTAAACAGCTTAAATATATGCACGTTTTGCACGTCTCTTTTTTTATATTAAAGAATGCAATTACAAAGCAGTTAAAAAACTGCAAGTAGATGTACAAAATAGATACAAAATAGATGAACAAGAATTATAATTACATAAAAATACTATAGATCACAAAAACTAAATAAAGACTTTAGAATTTTCCAAAAGATAAATGTTGACTTTTTAGTATGTGGTTTCCTTCTATTGAAATTTCTGTCGATCGTCGATAAATGTCTATATTGCTACGCCTACCCACTGCCCCAAGTAGCTGGATTTTTATTCTAGTTTGAAGAAGGATGACAACCAGGTATCTTATTTCCTCTTTCGCTTCTGTTTCATGTCTTGTTATGTTCCTTATATCATCTACTCTCTTTGTACTGCCATTTGCTCTGCCTTCTTCCAATGGATATGGAGGAACAACGTGGATCAATAATGTCCAGTCTTTAGAATCATGGACACCTCGATCAGATGACATTGGTGCACTCACAGTCAGGCCAATTCTTCTCAGCAACAATATCTCATATGGCGGTGAGAACATGCGGTTTGGATGTGGATTCTTCTGCTACTCTTTTCCTTGTGACACAGGCTACTCTTTTGCAGTTTTCTTCGTTATTTACGAAACTTATTATACTGATCCAGATGACCTGCAAATGGTGTGGACTGCAAACAGAGAGCGTCTAGTGAAAGACAACGCAACCCTTGGACTCACCTCCACTGGGAATCTTGTATTGAAGGACGCAGATGGCAGTCTAGTGTGGTCTACAAATACATCCACCCAAGATTTCCAAGGAATGATTATAGAAGAAACAGGGAACCTAGTCCTCCTCAACAGCTTTAATGGAACCCTGTGGCAGTCTTTCGACCATCACACTGATATGTTACTGCAAGGCCAGAAGTTGAAGGTGGGACAGAAGCTTACTGCAAACATATCCCCGACCAATGCAAGCGAAGGGATTGTCTATGCAACCCTGCTTGTCAACGGTTTTGCCCTGTATACAGCCCCTGTACCCCCTCGAATGTATTTCAGATATCCAAGCCTACCCACAACTCTCAACATAGCATCTATGCAGTTCGGCAATGAGACGGTCGGTTTCTACCCTGAAGGATATCCATCCAATCCGATTGCACTCAGTGCTCCAATACCCCAAAACTCACTCTACTGCAAGATTGCTTCAGATGGGCATATGTACGTCTATTCTTTCGAACAGAAAACTAAAAAGTCTCTTCAAGACTATTTGTCAAGCTTTACTAGTGCGCTGAGTGCATGTGACTACCCAATAACATGTGGGGACTATGGTATCTGCACAGATGGTCAGTGCAGCTGTCCAAAAGAAGCCAATGCTTTTAGTCAAATTGACGCTTCAAAACCCAACCTGGGCTGCGTTCTACACAGTCCTCTCGACTGCCCTGAGAATCCAACAATGAGCAGCACAAAAAGTTATCAGTTTCTGGAGATGGACCATAATTCCTATTTTAGTTATAATTTGGGAAATGCTTCCATTCCAGGTTTGATCTCAAGAGAGGAATGCAAAACTCTTTGCTTCAAAAATTGCTCTTGTAAAGCTGCCTTTTTCAGGTATGGTGGCCTTGAAAATATTTCTAGTGGGTATTGTTATCTGGAATCCAATGTATACTCTCTGAAAATGAACACATCTAGTGATGTGTTTTACAATTCCACTGCTTATATTAAAGTTCGGAGAAGCCCCAAGCATAGTAAGCGCTCAGTTATCGGTATCAGTGTTTCTTTTTCTGGTGGAATTGTTGTTCTGTTTCTGGTATTGTGGGTCTGGATAGGAAGATATAGAAAAGGTAAGCAGAAGCAGAAAAAAGATGAAATTGACGATGATGATGAGGATGATCCTCTGAACTTGCGGACGGGGTCACCCTTGCGGTTCTCATTCCAGGAATTGCAAGATGCTACAAACGATTTCTTCCTGAAGCTCGGCAGCGGGGGATTCGGTTCAGTTTTTGAGGGCGTTCTGCCTGACGGCACCAAGATCGCAGTGAAGCGGCTTGACAGAGCAGGACAAGGAGCAAAACAATTTAAAGCAGAAGTGGAAACGTTAGGCAACATTCATCATCTGAATTTGGTAAGATTGAAAGGCTTCTGTGCAGAGAAGTCTCACCGAATGCTTGTCTATGAGTTTCTACCAAATGGATCTCTGGACAAATGGATATTTTCCAACGATACCCATCAAAATGTGCTCGACTTAAAGACCAGATCCAAAATAGCTCTTCATATAGCACGGGGATTGACCTACTTACATGAGCAGTGTCAACAACGAATTATACATTTCGACATCAAACCCCAAAACATTCTTCTGGATGAAAATTTTAACGCCAAGGTCTCGGATTTTGGGCTAGCAAAGTTGATCGACGGAGACGAAAGCGAAGTGATAACCATGGCCAGAGGAACGCCAGGATATATGGCCCCTGAGTTACTAAATGAGCATGTTTCCGTGAAGGTGGATGTATTCAGCTTTGGCATTATGTTGGTGGAAATTGTGAGTGGAAAGAGATGCCGAGAGCTCACAGATGGCCCATTGCTTTCAGTTTTACGGCAAAAGGCCGATGAAGGCAGATTGTCAGATTTCACAGAACCAGGACTTGAAGATGAAGGGATAGACGCAAAGGAGGAAGCAGTGAAAATGTTGAGAGTGGGGATGTTCTGTATAGAGAATGACTTGACGAGCAGACCAACGATGTCGACTGTAGTCAAGGCATTGGAGGGGATGATAGAATTGAACACTGCCCCCACTATGTCGTCCTCTCCTTCAGACTATCCATTTCTATCCACTACCGAACCTGATCGTTTGGCGCTCTCCTACACCCCTCTTTCTTCTGTATTGTCTGGAAGATGATCCTTTGTTCTTTAATTGTAGTTTTCAGACTCATATTGATCTTGATATTTTGGGGTTTTGATAAAGCTAATATTTTAAGGGATACTCTTTCGTTTTCGTATTAAGTGGAAGAAGATCGACAATTCCTATAACCATTTTTTTTTTTTTTTTGGCTTAATGACAAAAGAAATCTGAACATTCATCTCGCAGAACAAACTTACTTTCTGTTTTTACTATCAATTGTTGCCTTAGTCATTGTTAGTCCCTATGTTTTATGAATTGTTTGTGTTCAAACTATTTTTTGTGGGATTTTTCTGTTTCGATACAAACAAATGAAATTACTTATGATTCTTGTATTTCTTATTTATGATAATAAAAAGAATGTAGATGATGTATTTTACTCTTACTTTTTAGAATAATTTAAGTTTATTACAATAGAGATAGATGATGGAATTTTATATATATATAAAATAACTAGCAGTCACATGCACAAGCATGCAACAATTAGTCGATAGGGGTGTATTGCAAGAGGCTATACAATGGGCGAGAAGTAGGAAACATTTTTGTGAAAAGGGAAGAGAAATACAAAAAAATCTATAATATTTATAATTGTTTGATTGAGTCAAGAAACAAAGAGCGTGTTAATTAGTTAGTAGAAAGTAGCATGAGGTTAGTTCATATCTCATTGGCTAGGAGCGGGACAGTACAAACCTTTTCTAGGAAGAGGAGAAATCAATCTATGCATCTTCACATAAAAAACTACTAGTTGAAAATTGATTAATGAAAATGTAAAATAAAACCATATGCCATGTTGAGCGAATCTAATTAGTTACAATCATGTATCCATTAATTTTAATTTTAAACAAGTAATCATCAATAATTTTTATTTTATTAATATATAATAATTAATAATTTTAGTTACAATAGCTAAAGTTTCATTGCAATATAAAGAAAAGCATTGTAGTCCCACATGATTTTAAATGAGTAAAAAATGTTGGGACTTTCGAGACAAACCTTTGTTTGTAAATATGGGACCACTTTTTATCCTTGCCAGGTCGACTCCATGCAGGTTGATTTTGAAAAGCATGCAGTCCTCCTCCCAAATCTATTTCTAGCTGAAAATTGATTTTACTTAATAATGTTAAGAATATAGTAAATTAATTGTCAACAAATACAATTTTTTAATAATTTTTTCTTTAAAAATGATAACTAAAAAATATAAATTAAATTTAAATTTTTAAATACATTTATTTTTTTAACAACAATAGTTTCACACCAAAATTTAAGGTATGAGATAATTTTATCTCTATTTTAATTTTATATTTATTAGCCATGTATGCACATGTATATTTTAGCTTTTTTGTCTAGGTTATTTAATCAATTAATTAATTATTATTTAATTATGTTGAGATACATGTGTATATAAATACAAGGTAGACTTTTTAAATAGTTATTACTTGTGCCTTTAATTACTAATATTGCATTTAAAAGTATTGTTTAACAAAGGTAGTCAATAACTTTGGGTATCACATATTTTTGAAGAAAGAAAGATGCTTGATAGTGGATATTTTTTCTAATTACTATTTAGTGGATAATTTTGTAAATTAAAGTTTTAGTATGCATGTATTTTTTGGGTTAGTAGTAGTAAAATAAAATGGGGAAAAGTATAAAGGATTGAAAAGTAGTCAATTTCTAGGAAATTTGGAATAAAAATATCAATTTTTAATCAATTACTTTAGAGTACAATTGAAGACTCAATGAGACCATTTTTTTATCAAAAACAAATAAACATACCTCACTAAGAGAAGAGTGGATGATGCAATACAATTTTTTTATTCTTAGAATAAATGAATAAAAGATTACATGTGTATCTATGTAAGAACAAATATACGACATTAAAATCCAAAAGCCAAACCCATGCTCATTATCCACCTTGCCATATTGGTATCATGGAGCCTCGAGGACTCTAGCTCATCCTCAAAGCAAGAAAAGTATGAAATGTCTACAAGAAATTTTGTGTAGTTCCATTATACATCATAATATCAAAGTTGAGAAAAATATATTGTTTTCATATATGATATATCATATTCAAGTGTTTTTTTGTTGCAGTAATTTTGTAAAAAATAAGCATTATGATTTTGGAGCACTTTTGTATGCTTTATCCTAGTACCTACAAATAGAAGAGAGGGGTATGTTAGTGGATGAGCAAGCAAGATCAGGAATGAACCATAAAAAAATAGTAAGTATATAGGTAAAATCAATATAAACAATCTAAAATTGGAAATAATTAATAATATTTACAATTGGTTCACCGAATTTATTCATTGATAATGGAAAAGTTTTGTACTTACATGTATTGCTGATAGTGTTTAAGAAGTACAAGCAACATTGGATTGAGTTGTTGGAGCATTAAACAATTTGAAATAGACAATTTAGAGTGCACTATTTTTTTTGGATTTGTATTGTATTTGTGCAACATTATAAAGGAAATCATATAGATGTACAATAAAACAAGTTAGACATATTCATATCCATATACATACATATACATACATATACATATACATATACATATACAAATACATATGCATACATATATATATATACATATACATACATATACATATACATATACATATATATACATATACATACATATACATATACATATACATATACATATATACACATATACATACATATACATATATACACATATACATACATATACATATACACACATATACATACATGTACATATATTATTTTTTCTTGAATTCTCATTGGAGCGTTGGAACATAGATGTGCTCGAAAATATATTGATTAAGTTGTATTGTTGAAAGAGCCATTGTAGTCTTCATTCCAAAGAAGACTAGTAAAAAATGTCATTGGCTATTGGTTGTTATATGTGCCCATGTTTGACAAACATATTTTTGCATACACAACTGAGGCATCAAATGTAATTAAAATAATTTTGCATGGGTATTTTTCATAGATGATTAATTTATTGTTCATGTCTTCTTGTTATATATTTCTATCTTTGACATCACACCCATTTTGCAGACTTTAAAGAGATTATCGTTGTCTTTTGGATGGAAAAGTTGTAGTTAAAATGAGAGATTATTGTAATTTTTTTGCCCTTGGTTTATTGTTTTAGTTATCTATGTGCATCTTTATGCACCCTTTTAGTCATGATACAGTATTTATAGTGTGTAGAACGAAGCTTTGTGGATGGCTCTCCATTTGAAACAAATATGAGAAAAACAATATCATGTAACATATTGATACAAGATTCGAGTTGTATGTTCTTTGGAAATAAATATCGAAGACAAGTAGAGAAATTGTATAAGAGGTGTTATATTGACTAATTTATTGTTCATGTCTTTCACTCTTTGCTTATTATTCCATGCTATATGTTTGTATCTTTGATGTTATACCCATTTTTGAGACTTCAAAGAGATTATACCTCTGTATGGATGGAGAAATTACACCTAAATCTTTTTCCTTTTGTCAAAAGATATGGTGAGGGTTAGTAATTTTTTTTCCCTTCGTTTATTGTTTGTAGTTATCTCTACGCACCTTTGGCATTATACCCATTAAGATAGGAGAAATTGAAAATTAACATAGGAGGAATTGCATATATATATATGCAGAGAGCTAGTATGAAAGCATAAACATTGTGGAGATAAAAATAGTTTAGTGGTTGTTAAGTGTTATTCTAATAGCTCTTTTACGATTTCTCTATTTTCCTATAATATTTAGTTGCAAGTAATGCACCTCGAATTTTCAATTAAGGTTGTGATGTTAATACACATTTTGTGTAGGCTATTGGAGCCCATTGGCTTTACCACTTCTATTTATGTGGGTTGACAGCCAAATAACGTAGCTCAAATTTTCAACTGACAACTCAACTATTACATAGATTGGTTATGTTGTATTAATATGTTTAATGTGGGTTTTGGATCATGTGCTATCTACCTGTGATTCTTAAGTATTTTTCTCATAGTTCATTTACAATTCATATATTTTGTCTATAATATTCAGTAAAAAATAATGTAGCTTGAATTTTTATAACACTCGAAAGATGAAGTTCATTAAACCATAAATGTTACCAAAAACTCATCACATTTGAAGTAAAGTAAAATTAAATGATGCATAGAATGAGAGCTTCCCATAAAAGCTCAAAAGAAAAAGTAGTAATAAATTTAATTTCATGTATCCAAAAGAAGTACATTGCATCTACAACAAGGATCTTTGCATCAAAACATATGTATATGTTAATAGCATATCAACGAGTTTCCATAAATTCATTCATAGTCAAATTACATCAATAAATTTTATTCAATACAACCATTTCAATATTACATCAAATCTTTCATTCAATACATCTATTTCAATGAAAATCAAATAAAGTTACTTTTACAAGTGGGCTATACAAGCCTTTCAAAAATAATACATGAATACATCTATAGCATAAGAAACTATGAACCTCAACCACCATGGCACCACTGGTCTTCTTTCAAGTTGGGGCCAAGAGTATGATTAAGGTTCCTTTTCCACCCAACCACGAAATACAAGACTTCCCTAGGTTTCTTCCTAACTCGAAGAAATCCCCGACCCTACACAAGGAGCCTAGCAACCTGAAAAAATAAAGTAGGAGGAAATTCTCGATGAAGCTTGATGCCTACATGCATTCCTAACATGAGAATAACATATTTCTTGCAAACAGGAGGTGACAGAGACCTACATACATTTTTTTGTTGCTAAACCTACAAATATTTCAACTTCAATGAACATTAGTAATAATGCCTTGGAAGTCAAATACAACAAATTAAGCATCCATATGAGATAGCAAATCATGCTAAATATGCAATAAAATTAAACAATGGAAACCAAACAAAAGCATATGAAAACATGAAATTAATCCTATCCCATAGTGGATTGGTGCTATTGTTGAAAATATCCCTTTCCCAATCTTTGCTTAAGATAAGCTAAATGATATGATGCCAATGATGATGATGATAAGATGGGCAAGATTAGCTCTCAATTGAAGAGAGTAACCTTGTATGAGATTCTGGAGATTTATGGAGTGAAATGGACAAGATCAGTTCTCAAATGAAGAGAGTGACCTTACATGAGGATTGTGGATGATTTGATAAAAGATAAAGCCTTTATTTTATAGATTTTCAAATGCTAAGAGTGTTGAAAAGGGAACAATGTGTGACTAAAAATAGGCCAATAAAAAGAGGCCACTTGTCATCTTGTGAGTGGTTGATGCATGAGCAAGATTTGGGAAATGTGCCCCAAGAGAGGGAGATTTCAAATTTAAAATAAGAGTTAATGCTTAGTTTGACTTATGCAAGGGGACATGTAAGGGACATTAATTTCTTTGTTGGATGTACATTTCAACTTGCTTTTGAATTCAAACTTGATGGAATATTCCTCAAAGATGCCATGTTGAGTGAAAATGATGATTTTAATAAATCAATAAATTGATTTATTTGTGCAAGTGAGAATATTTAGAGGATGTGATGGGTGGTTAGGTTAGGCTAATTATGATTAATTAGCTAGGATGATGATTAGGATGTTTTGACCAATTTGACTCAAATATTTGATTTATTTAAATGAAAAAAGGAGAAATATGATTTTTGAGACTTAATTAAATAAAGTCTTGGTTTATTTAATTAAATGGATGATGCAAGATAAAGGTTGAATGATTTATGAGAGATGAAATGTTATTATTTGATTGACTTATTTAAATGAGGTAATGATGCAGTGAGTTTATTTAATTTGAAGGATGAAATGTTAGATTCGATTAAATGAAGGTTATTTGATTAAACTATTGGATTCACATGTATACATATTTTGCGTGTCTACATTTTGCCCCTCTTTGAAGCAATGTACTTGTTGCATTGGTTCAAAGAATAAACTTGCTACGATCAAAATAAAAAAAATTCTGATTTTTCGGATGCCCCAGTGGAAAGAAGTACACTGGTACATTCCCCCCTCGAGAGATCGAGTGAAAAGATTCAATTTGAGGGTCGATCTCGCGATAAAGAGGTTCAAATTGGATGGTTATGGATGATGATGCAAATGAGATGATTTTAAGATGCTTAGAATAACAAATCTATATTATCTTAAACAACTTAAATGATGATATGATGTATGAGATGGATGAAAATGGATGATGTGATATGCTATGATTATGCAATGGATGATTTATGCATATGCTTAGACTAACATATCTATATTATGATGATGATGCAAATGAAATGCCTGTGAAATGATCGATGTTTCCTATTATGCCTATGAATGATATGTAGTATGCTGACAGTTTTGTGGATGCAGGATGGATGCATGATGGATGCAGGATGGATGCATAATGGATGCATTGGTGATTATGATGTTAGTGCGGAAATGAGATGATGACAGGAGGATCCCACAAGTCCATGATCTGATGAGACTTTATTAGAGATGATGATGATGATAAATGATGATTTGCTTATCAAGGATTGGATTTTAAAAGGTACCTTATGTTTGATTACACACATAGATGCGATGCATCAAGGTATAAAGAACCAGGATGGTGTTGTACCTAGTGTGATGGAATTTCACTCAACAAGCAGATAGGAGTATTCTTGTTCACACTTGACATACAAAAACCTTGCTAGGACATACCTAACAAAGCAAGTATTCGCAAAGTTATTTTACAAGAACATCCAACAAGCAAAGCAAAAGAAAGGATAATGATTGTTGCCCCATTCCCATCTCTCTAAATCCTTCATTCGGATATGATCGAGAGGTCCTTGGAATGAGCACAATAAGATAAATCAAAAGAAAAAGACCAAGTACGTAAACAAGTCAATGTTCTTCATATCTCTAGCCAAAAAGGATTTGTTTTGATAGGATAAGAATCCAAAGTGATATCCAAAATGATGCCCATTGTCGGAACGATATATCCTAGGACATGCATTGTATAGGATGATGATGGTTTGATAAGTTGATTGATAGGCTGTTGATATAAAGTTGATTGACACATTTGAAAATGATCAAGATTTTGATTTTCCATTTAATGGTTTGTTGTTCTAATTCTGATTTTGTGTTTGAAGTTTTCTTTTGTTGTTTGTTGTAATTGTTTCTATTTGCATTGTCAAAGGATGAAGGTGATGATTATTTTATTATAGATGATTGATTATTGTGGATGAAAGCGAAATGAGATGGATGGATTTTTTCAAATATTTGGATGTTTTTTATGTTTTGCAATGTTTTGAGGTTGTTTTTGGGTTTTTCAAGATTTTACAAATGTTTTATTTTTGATTTTTTGTGATGTTTTGGGATTTTTAGAGATTTTATAAATGTTTTTGGATTTTGAAGTGATTTTAGATGTTTTTTTGGATTTTGTGTTTTTTGAATGTTTTTGGATTTTGATGTTTTCTGAATGTTTTTGGATTTTGATGTTTTTCGAATGTTTTTGGATTTTGATGTTTTTTGAATGCTTTTGGATTTTGATGTTTTTTGAATGTTTTTGGATTTTCGCATGATTTTGATGATTAGGATATGGACATGTGTGACAATATCAGTTCTCTATTTGGGGATTTTGCTAAAAACCAAGCTAAGGTTGATTGATCAGATTGATGGATTGATGATGGTGATAACATTGTTGAGGATACACAACAATGCAAGGATTGATTGATCAGTATTGATGATGATAACATTGTTGAGGATGCACAACAATGTAAGGATAATGTTAAGCAACACAAGGATATTCTGAGATGATGATTTTTTGATTGGATTTGATTGATCATGATTGATGAAGCTTGGTTTGAAACAAAAGATGTTTGAATGATTTGATGTGATGTTTGAAGGGTGTGTTAGATGCGACTGATATTGATCATTTGAATCGATGTTCAATTGAAGATAAAACATGATAAGGAACATCTTCCTGTCAAAATATGCCATGGGCTAGTGATTTGGATTATTGCTCACAAGTGGTGGATCAATTTGGTTTCACATTTTCCAATGTTTAGATCACAACATAAGTTAGAGGATATAGATCAAGATTTATTCTCAAAGCAAGATGTAAATATCTACCCCCAATGTCTAGCAATGTATGGAATGCGATGGGTGGACGCTTGGATAGGTGTGTGGATGGATGGATATGGATTATCTTGTGATAAGATAAGGTGTGTAGATAAAGGGTGCTCATTGGATAATGTTCATGGCTCAAATAATGCTACATAGGATAGGATCAATGAAAACGACCCATGCCAAGATGTTTACCATAAGCAAGCATAAAGTGTGCCCCAAATTTTCATCAAGATCAAGATAACTCGGATGATGGATGAAAACGGATGAAAATGGATTCGATAAATGGTTTATGGATGGATGGATTTATAATGGCTGAGTGGAATACTGGATTTATGGATGGGATGAGATGCTTTCAACTGAATTGGTGCCCGTAGATGCTTGATTCTACACATGATGCCTGTTTTCTAGGTTTTCATCATGGTCTTTCCCAAAGCGCCGCCCTTGTGGTTTTCACTAGAGGACGATTTTTTTATCTTTACTGTTTTCAATCTTATTTTTGATTATTTTTGGATTTTTCATACTTTTTGATTTTTTTGATTTTTCTGAAAGATTTTAAGCTTATGCTAAATCACAAGGTGTTGTTGATGTAGACGCCCCTGTCATAATGTGCCATCGATATCCTGCTCAAAGAAGTTTCTTTGCTAAGATACATGCACTTGAATACAACTTTTGAGATTCATGATCTGCTTTATTGATACTGGAGATCACATCCAACATCTTAGGGTTTACAAGTTCATCATCTAATCAAACAATCCAAATCAAACCCTAAGTCTAGCATTAATCCAAAGTTCCTAAACGTTCATCACTCATATCATTTACAAACCTTTCATCCTTCATCTTGTCATTAGTCCTAAGAACCTTAGAGGTCACTTTTACAACAAGGTCAAAACACAAGAGGAACATGGAATACAAACTTGATCCATACAACATGAGTAATCCAAATCAAATGAACTTTCAAAGCCTTACAATATAGATCGATTATCAACACTCACATCTATACAATCCATACATGGGATCATTACCTTCCACAAACTTCAATGGTACAAATGTGAGTATGCTTAATTGAGAGTTTGGAACACCTTTCCCAATGGTAGATCTAAATCCAAACCTACAAGTCTATCAACCAAAGTATCAAAGCATGAGCCTTCAAACGAACAATGTCATCCCACCAAGTCCCTACAAGCCAAATGAGAATGTACCAAGCACAAGTTTTCGAAACATGAATCCGAAAAAATTTGGGATGGATACATTTGCAAATCATATGAATATTCCAAACATGAACAATCAACCTATCATTCCAAATTTGAGTGTCATCCCAAATCAAAACATTTTCCAAAATCAAACACAATTACACACTCCAAATTTTCATGAACAAAAACCAAATCAACTATATCGAGGGAGTCAAGATCAAAATCAAGAAAAAATTTGGCTAGATCAAATTGCTACACTTACCAAGATAGTTGAGTCATTGCACCAAGAGACATCTCCACCACCATTTCCCATATCAACATCATTCCTTGGTTTAGGGCCTCCCACTTTACCTAGCACCAATCACTCCATCCAAATCAATCCACCTAACACCAAACAATCCATCACATCAAATCCTTTGAATATACCATCGACATCACACCAACATATGGTATCTAATCAAATGACATCATCAATCCTGACAAATAAAAAATATGGTCTCCCAAAGACCTATCACCTCGGTCATCCCAACCATCCCTATCACTTCGATCATTCCAATCACCCCTATCACACCTGTCATATCTCAACCACTCATCACTACATCCAACACAATTCCGAATCCACCACCACTACCGCCAAAACCAAGTGCAATAAGTCAATATCATAGCATCGCACTAAAAGCACATCAAGCCTACCAATAAGTGCTTCAACAATCTCAAGCTACCCAACCAACACAAGCACAAACACAAAAAATGACAATTGTTGAAAATAATGATCAAGGTCTCTCCATCAATGAGCACCTTGAAGATATTTCCACCCCATCCAATGATCAACTCACTATACATGAAGAGCCACTTTTTAGTGATCTATTTCAAGGAGTGTTAGGATTATTTGATCCTACTAACATAATGCACGATCCATCAACCAACGATCATGTTGAAAATGTCTCTACATCACCTTATGAGTTAGAGGACATATCTCAAGAACTTATCCCAAAGCATGATCAACATCTTTCACCAAAGTCTAGCAATGGTCCTTTCCATGACATATTGATCCCCTTTGACCTCATGGTTACAAATACTGAAGGAACCTTAAACTCGACACTCGAGGATATTGAACCACTTACCATGTCTAAGGACAACACCTGAGAACCTTTTTTAAGCAATCCATCCTTTGAAACTAACCCATGTCAAGAACTTGATCCAAAGAATGCTGAAAGCAACTCGAAAATCATCCAAGATCAATAATTTGTATCTTCAAGATACTACAATCATCTAATGGAAACTCTCCTATCTATGCAAGATGATCATATCCATGTAGCACATACTCCTCCATCTACCCATGAGATGCTTTCTACAGATGGGCACGTAGATGATCTTCACCTAGAATAAGATTGTGTTACAGAAAAAGAGCAGATTATTAACTCCTATAGTCAAATGGAGGTATCAACATCAAGATCAAATATGTCCCAAACTCAGATTGAGGACATCATGAATAAAGATATCCTGCATTATCCGCTCAAGGAAATAAGTTAGATAGAACATCTAGAGTTATCAGAGCAACAAATTGAAACAACATCACCTAGGGTGGTCATGTATCAGAGAATGCAAGAGCTCTCAGAATAAGTGAAATCAAAGCACGAAGCTACTACTTCCACCATACTGGGGGAAAATTTTTCTAATGTAAGCATCAACATAAGGAGCACAAAGAATCCTTATGATGAAACTGATGTCAATACTACAACCAGTTGCGTCATGAATCTTCACCCACCCATCACCCCATCCATGAATTGGGACCAACATCAAAGAACAAAGAATGTTATCAAATAGAAAGAAGCTGAGAAGCATAATGGAAAAATCAAATACGCATGGATACCCAAGAATACAAAGAAAGATCATCCCTATCAAACTCCATCAGTTAAAGAAACTGTGGGATAAATTAAAAAAGGGAAAAGTATCCATCAAAGATGTCCACAAAAGTAAAAGCAGTCTTTTTAAGCGACATACAAAGTATATCAAGCAATTGGTCCTAATTCCATGCACACTTTTGTATCCACCCATCATTGCTCATCTTGACAAGTTTGGAGAGTCAAAGATTCCAAGCTGTCAACCAATCCATCTTTTATCCCTAAACACACTCCATCCATGCCTCCACGCATAATATCCAATTCTCACATTGACCGTGTATTGGCAACAACCCTTCATCATAAGGATTCAGAGGGAATTCTATCATGATGTATGCACCAAGTTAAAGTTAACTTTGGTATCGACAAAGCAGATCAAGAATCCCAAAAGTTGCATTCAAGTGCACGTATCTTAGCAAAGAAACTTCTTCAGGAAGGATACCAATGGCACATTATGACAAAAGCATCTACATCGACACCACAAGGTGATTCAACATGAGCTTAAAATCTTTTAGAAAAACCAAAAAATCAAAAAATATGAAAATCCAAAAAAATTAGAAAAAGAATTGCAAACAGTAATAAGAAAAATTGTCCTCTAGTGAAAACCACATGTGTAGCACTTTGGGCAAGACCATGATGAAAACCTAGAAAATAGGTGTCATGTGTATAATCGAGCATCTACGTGCGCTAGTTCAGTTGAAAGCATCTCATCCCATCCATAATAAATCTAGCATTCCATCCACCTTAGCCATAATAAATCCATTTCATCCATGAACCATTGATCCAATCCATCTTCATCCATGTGCATATATCTACGTCCATTATCCAAGTTATCTTGATCTTGATGAAATTCTGGGGGCACACTTGCATATGGTAAACATCTTGACATGGGTCATTTTCATTTGATCCTATCCTACCTAGCATTATCTAAGCCATGAAGCATTATCTAATGAGCATTCTTTATCTAAATACCTTAACTTATCACAAGATAATCCTTGGAATCCTTGCGTACTTACCTTATCCATCCATCCATACACCTATCTGAGCATCCGACCATGACATTCCATACATTGCTAGACATTAGGGGCATATATTTTGTATCTTGCTTCTGGAATAAATCTTTGTCTATATCCTCCAACTTATGTGGTGATTTGAACATTGGAAAACATGAAATAAAATTGGTAAAAGAATTTGCAATCCAAAGCCAAATCACTAGCCCATGGCATATTTTGATAAGCAAAAGTTCCTTATCAGAATTCATCCTTCATTGAACATTGATCCAGACAATCACTATCAGTCACATCTAACACACCCTTCAAACGTCACATCAAATCATTCAAACAAAATTTTGTTCCAAACCAAGCTTCATCAAACATGATCAATCAAATCCAATCAAAAAATCATAATCTTGGGATATCCTTCCCGATCATTTGCAATCTCGATCAATCAATCGTTGCATTGTTTTGCATCCTCAACAATGTTATCATCATCAATCTTAATCAATCAATCCTGGAATTGTTGTGCATCCTCAACAATGTTATCGTCATCAATCCTGATCAATCAAATCCTTCCATTGTTGTGTATCCTCAACAATGATATCATCATCATCAATCCATCGATTCGATCAGTCAACCTTAGCTTGGTTCTCAACAAAAAATTCCAAACAGAGCACTAATATCATCACACATGTCCATATTCAAAATGTCAAAAATCATGCGAAAATCAAAAAAATCCAAAACATCGAAAAATCCAAAAACATTCATAAAAGTTAGAAAATGTCAAAAACATGAAATCTGAACTACGTCGTCTTTGAGTTTAAATGTAGGCAAGGTTAATCTTTGATCAGCCCCCAAGACATCAAAATCATAAAAACATTTGAAAAACATTAAAATCCAAAAACATTCAAAAAATAAAAAATCAAAACAAATCAAAAATCCAAAAACACCAAAAATAGCCTCAAAACATTCCAAAAATGTCAAAAACATCCAAATATTTGAAAAAAATCCTTCCGTCTCATCTCGCTTGCACCCACAATAATCAATCATCCATAATAAACTGATCGCCACCTTCATCCTTTGGCAACACAAATAGAAACAATCATAGCAATCAACAAAAGCAAACTTCAATCGTAAAATCAAAATCGAAACAACAGAACTCTAAAACAAAATCAAACTCTTGATCACTTTCAAACATGTTAGTCAACTTTATATCAATAGCCTATCAATCAACTTATCAAACCATCATCATCCTATACAATGCATGTCCTAGGATATATCGTTCTGACAATGGGCATCATTTTGAATATCACTTTGAATTCTTATCCTATCAAAACACGTCCCTTTGGCTAAGGGTATGAAGAATATTGACTTGTTTGCGTACTTGATCTTTTATTTTGATTTATCTTATTGCGCTCATTCCAAGGACCTCTCGATGATATCTAAACGAAGGATTTATAGAGATAGGAATGGGGAAACAATCATTATCTTTTGTTTGTTGTGCTTATTGGATGTTCTTGTAAAATAACTTGGTGAATTCTTGCTTTGTTAGGTACGCCCTAGCAAGGTTTCTGTATGTCAAGTGTGAACAAGAATATTCCTATCTGCTTGTTGAGTCAAAGTACATTGCACTAGGTACAACCCCATCCTAGTTCTTTATACCTTGATGCATCGTATCTATGTGTGTAATCAAACATAAGGTAAGTAGCCCTTTTAAAATCCCAATCCTTGATAAGCGAATCATCATCATCATCATCTATCATCATCATCATCTCTAATAAAGTCTCGTCAGATCATGGACTTGTTGGATCCTCTTGTCATCATCTCATTTCCGTGCTAACATCATCATAATCAATGCATCCATCAAGCATCCATCTTGCATCCACAAACAATCAGCAGTTGGCATATCATTCATATCATACATAATTGGAAACATCAATCATTTCACATGCATTGTGCATTCATATCATCATCATAATATAGATATGTTAGTCTAAGCATCTCATCATATATTTGTATAAATCATACATTTGCATAATCATATCATATCACATCATCAATCTCATCCATCTCACATCATATCATCATTTAAGTTGTTTAGGATAATATAGATTTGTTATTCTAAGCATCTTAAAATCATCTCATTTGCATCATCATCCATAACCATCCATTTTGAACCTCTTTATCATGAGATCGACCCTCAAATTGAATCTTTTCGCTCGATCTCTCAAGGTGGCAATGTACCAAGGTACTTCTTTCCACTGGGGCATCCGAAAAATCAAGAATTTTTTAATTTTGATCACAGCAAGTTTATTCTTTGAACCAATGCAACAAGTACATTGCTTCAAAGAGGGGCAAAATGTAGACACACAATATTAGCATTATGCATAATAATATTCCATTCAACAAATAATTCAAGTTTATTTATCAATCTCCTAAAGCAATTAGCTTAAATTGAATAAATCAACTTGATCCTATCATCATCCCTTTAATTAAATAAATCAGGACTTTATTTAATTGAAATCCAATTCATTCATCTCACTTTGATTTGATTTAAATCCCTAAATCATGTCAAATTGGTCAAATCATCCTAATCATCATTAATTTAATCTAACCTTGATTAAATGCTAATCTCACCCACTTGCATTCTCTAGATTATGCCACTTGCACAAATAAATCAATTTATTGATTTATTAAAAGCCTCATTTTCACTCAACATGGCCCTCAAGTTTGAAAAATATGACAAGTTGATTTGTCCCTCCAACATTGCATTTATTGCTCATTTTCTTGTCCCCCTCTCAAAATTTATTGCTAAATTTGAATTCAAATTCTCCCTCTCATGGGCACACTTCCCAAATCTTGCACATGCATCAACCACTCACCACTTGACAAGTGTCTTCCTCTCATTTGTCCAATCTTAGTCCCACATTGGTCCATTTTCAACACTCTTAGCATTTGAAAATCTTTAAATAGAGGCTCCATCCTCAAGCAAATCCTCCACAATCACTCATGTAAAGTCACTCTCTTCAGGAGAACTAATTTTGCTCATCATCACTCCACAATATGATCCACAATCTTAACAAATCATCTTCACAATCACTCATGAGAGGTCGCTCTCTTCATTTGAGAAATGATCTTGTCCATCATTATCATTAGCTTATCTAAAGGGGTTGGGAAAGGGCTATTTTCCATATCAAAATAACACCAATCCTCCCATAAGATCAAGTTTTTACTTTGTTTAAGAATAAGGAGTAGTTATTTTTTATTGTATTTGCTCAAGTATTTTATCTTTTTCTTTGTTCTCTAACAATGCAAATCGATTTTATGGGGGATTCTTATTCTGATCTTGAATTTTTAGGCTAATGATGTAATTTGTTTGCTTTGATTCATGCAAGTTTACAGATTAGGGGTTCACACATGCAACTAAGCATAAAATATAAAGGTATGTTAAGAATGAAGCCTTAACCTCTATATTTCAACCAAGATCAGACATGGCAAGTAACTTCTTGGAATCTAAGTTCCAATGCACCACTTTGATAAAATAATTGGATGGATTGGTTGGAAACTACAAAAAAGGTTCTTAATGACACAACGTTGGGGACATGGCACTTTGGGAGCGTCCAACAAGCCAGTAAGGTTTTTAATCAATCCTACTTGGGGCTCTTATACGTTTTACGTTAGTACCCCATTCTTAAAGACATTGTACGACTAAGGCCTACATACCATGAGGACTTGACAGTTTAGTCTTATTCATTTGTATACCGGCCTGAATGAAAAACCGGTTGGAGTCACCTTCGAGTTTTCCTTTCAAATGTGTCTCTTAGGCAGGCTCCTCTAAAGGTAAACAATAGTGAGAAAGCACATCTGTAGTTCGATCAACCTTCATTTAGAAACAAAGGGAGAACACACGTGATATACCTAACTCACACTCGCAAAGTGTTTTGTTCAATTTTAAATGCAAATCAAAGTGTGGAGGCAATCTGTTATGGAACTTAATGTCATCAAAAAGACTTTTGATTCTCATGGTCACCGTGAAGTGCGAGAGAAGTGCATACACCTTTTTAGGTGAGATTATTTTGCATAAAAGATTACAAAACACAAAAAACACATGCTCATTTTATCCTTCAAAGCAATGATTCGAGTTTGTTTTAAGCACCAAAATGAAATGTTTGAAGTTGCTTTCTTCAATTTTAGCAAAAATTAAAATCTAGTAGGTGTCTAAGGTTTAGTTTTAATCCAACTTTGAAAAGATCAAATAAGTGATTTAGTTAGTCTAAAACAAAAAATTAAGGCGAGAAATGGAAGCTCTAAGCTATTATGACAAGCATTTAAAAATGCTCTATCAAGTTCAATGTCCAATGCCCACATTTCAAGCTCAAATCTATTGTTATTTAGATCCTCATGTGAAAAAGATGACCATTGTTACGTGATGTAAAGCCCTGCAAACAAAGTAACATCTTAGAAATGAGACTTATTTGAAGGAATCAAAGAAGCATATAGCACTATAAAAAATTACACCTATCATACAAAGGTTTTGTAATGTTAAAAATTAGATTCTATTCAACTTTGAGTTGGTAAGCCCAATAAATAATATTAATGAGAGGTCTCCAATAGTCAATGAAAAAAATTCAAATTCACCCTATCAGTTAGAAATTGGATTTAAATGCAATATTAATAAGAAAACATCCACCCCACCCCAAGTTGAGTGATTTTAATTCTACCTGTGAGATATAACACCACCTGGAAAAGACTTGGGGGAATCATCCTACAAAGAGTGTCTAAGTGTTTTTCAAGCAAAAGAAAAAGGACTTATAAAGATCTAAAGTAAGATTTGCATCCCTAATCCAAAAATTCGTAGAAAGTATGTCTTTGGCAATAGAGTCATCAAACATTTTCAAGGAACCAAAGCGCATATCTCAAAGTTTGGGTCCACCCAAAAGAAATCCCAAGGTTGTCCTTTTCGTTTAGTTTAGTGATGTATGTGCACTCCTCCCCTCCACCTTTTTAATAAGGAATATTCATGCCGACCCTCCAAATAAACCCCATTACAATGATCAACACCACGAATACACAATAAACATGAGCCCCTGGAGCTCATGAGCGATGTTAATGTTACACTTAGATGTTGTTATACAACACTTGTTCAACTTGCTTACTAAAGAAAAAAAACATAATGTGGATGGGGTGCAGCAAGAAGATCAAAATTAATTATGAGGCTCAGCAAAATAAAAGAAAAACATACCATTAATGAGGCTCTACAAGCAATTTCATAAAACTTTAAAATCAAAAATAAATTTTCCCAAGTACCGTATAGCGATCAGAATGATGGGAGGTGACTAGTCATGTTGAAATCGATGAGGATTTAAAACAAAGCAGAGATTGATGGATGGTGACTTCACTTGAATGTCTCATTAAATGTCATGTCGACCACTTAGCTGTTGAATATTACCAACTACTATCTGCAAACAAGGAAAGTGTTAAATATGCAATAAACACTCCTCCTTTATGCTTTTACTTCTCTAATTTGGTGCGCAACTACCTAAAATGATAAGACATAAAGTTTGGTCAGATGTTAGAGAGTGATTATTAAACTGAAGACTACGACCAAGATCTTAATACAACATGTAGCTTGCAAATAATGACTTCTTGATAGAGGCTTTTGCGAGCAATAATGAGCTTCAAATGTCAGGAGGATATTTGTCAAAGGCTATGAAATAGAGTGAATGGCAATGATGAAATTAAGCATCAATATCAATTAGTAGTTATGGCGCTAAATAAAGTTGATTATTTTCTATACAACAAAACAATTCACTTTTATTTACAACAAAATAAAGGCATTGAAATCTGTGGAAAAGTTGCGCCTGCAATATAAAGAAGAATAAATTCATTCCATAAGCTGAGACAAAAAAAATAAATGAGACAAACATGCCTGATAGATTTAAATGTAAGAATACACCTCTAGTTTGATTGGAGAATAAAAGCTTGAAGTATGTTGTTGTGCATGCTCCTTTGACTTTCAACGAAGATTTGATTGAAGGATATAATGTAGGCTTCAAGCAATAATTGCTAAGTGCGTGTACTTGGAAGGATGGAGAAAGTGACTAAACACCAATATCTAAGGATAAGAAATCTGCCACTCACTGTCACAAAAGTAGATTTATTTGAGTAGATAAATGGGTCGATAAGGAGACACTATTTTATTCAAAACATAAGTCTGTCTTATCGTCATAACCACTTAATGTGAATGGATGCTACAAATCAAGTTAGTGCAAATAGCGAAGAATGTACTCTTGCATGGGGATTATGGAACCATGCCTTCCACTTTCGCTGCATAAGTCGGTGGCTAAAGATACATCAAGTCTGCCCTTTAGATAATAGCGAATGGGAGTATTGGAGGTGGCAGGAGATTTCAAGCACTACCCTGCAAGCGTGGCATAGAAAAGATGTTTAAAAATCATAACGAATACGTCTTTCTACCAATGAGCAGTAAATAGAAAGTAAGTGATGAACCAGTTCGAAACTTGTGTAACACTAGTTTAGCCACTGATACCATCTTAATTGCTGACCAATGTTGCTTTCACTGTGACTTTATTAAGAGCCCGAGGAGAGAGTGGAGAGTTTGTTGTCACACTTCACCTACTCTCCAATTTGGTGAACAACTACTTTAAAAGCCCAAGGTTGCGAACCATGAGATCCATAGCTCGAATCCCTAAAATCAGCAATTTGCTAGTCGACACGATGAGAATAGCCAAAGCATAGTAGGTTATTTCGTATAGTCAAAATGGATGGCACAGGAACTTCCAAACTTGATATTTACTATGCGAGTTCTAAATTTTGTTAAAAAAGAAAATTGGGATTATGAGTTCTCATGGCACAAGCACAAGATTAAGATAAATGACTAATTTAACAACCATCATTTTCTACACCGGATTCTACACAATTATTAATGAAAACAACAAGATTAAATAAGAGGACATCTTTGCCACACGTACAGTCAAGTGGTTCACTGCTCATTGCTCACGGGTCACAAGTCAGAATTTATAAACTCTCAATCTAATGAAAATATCAGGTGTAAATCCAAATTCCACAACTATTTCCAGCGTCCTTTCTACCTATGCCAGAAATGTAAGTCGAGGATGTGTGGAAATCAGTTGCTTACAGTATTTCAAAGTGATGCAAGCTTAGGAAAAGAGATAATTCTAGTTTTGAAATGGAGAGGTGCATGCACATATAAAACAACAAATAAAGGTTCATTAAGCCATTGCAATCAATAGGTGTAAAGGATCTGCCCCCAACATTACTTAAAATACTTTCCAAGTAATGTAATTGGCAAGTGTACAACCAACAACCACAATATTATTTTCAAAAGACTTTAAAAAATAAATGCATATAGTAGATGTAAAATTGAATTCCAAATGCTAAAACCAGAATACGATGTCATTTCGAAAAAAATTTAAAACTAAATGGATTTAGCAGCCGTAAAACTAAATTCCATAGGCGTATAGTTGATTGCTTAAACCAACCCCTCCCTCTAGTGCCAAATGTATTTCTAAACTTGCAAATATTTCAAATTCAATGAACATTAGTAATAATGCCAAGTCAAATACAACAAATTAAGTATCCATATGAGATAGCAAATCATGCTAAGTATGCAATAAAATGAAACAATGGAAACCAAACAAAAGCATATGAAAACATGAAATTAATCCTATCCCATAGTGGATTGGTGCTATTGTTGAAAATAGCCCTTTCCAAATCCTTGCTTAAGATAAGCTAAATGATATGATGCCAATGATGATGATGATAAGATGGGAAAGATTAGCTCTCAATTAAAGAGAGTAACCTTGTATGAGATAGTGGAGATTTTTGGAGTGAAATCGACAAGATCAGTTCTCAAATGAAGAGAGTGACATTACATGAGGATTGTGGATGATTTGATAAAAGATGAAGCCTCTATTTTATAGATTTTCAAATTCTAAGAGTTTTAAAAAGGGACCAATGTGGGACTAAAAATAGGCCAATAAAAAGAGGCCACTTGTCATCTTGTGAGTGGTTGATGCATGAGCAAGATTTGGGAAATGTGCCCCAAGAGAGGGAGATTCCAAATTTGAAATGAGAGTTAATGCTTAGTTTAAATTGTGCAAGGGGACATGTAAGGGACATTAATTGCTTTGTTGGATGCACATTTCAACTTGCTTTTGAATTCAAACTTGATGGAATAAATATTCCTCAAAGATGCCATGTTGAGTGAAAATGATGATTTTAATAAATCAATAAATTGATTTATTTGTGCAAGTGGGAATATCTAGAGGATGTGATGGGTGGTTAGGTTAGGATAATTAGGATTAATTATCTATTATTATGATTAGGATGTTTTTACCAATTTGACTCAAATATTTGATTTATTTAAATCAGAAAAGGAGAAATATGATTTTTGAGACTTAATTAAATAAAGTCCTAGTTTATTTAATTAAATGGATGATGCAAGATAAAGGTTGAATGATTTATGAGAGATGAAATGTTAATATTTGATTGAATTATTTAAATGAGGTAATGATGCAATGAGTTTATTTAATTTGAAGGATGAAATGTTAGATTTGATTAAATGAAGGTTATTTGATTAAACTATTGGA